>JAVSBV010058902.1:0-10655 GCA_033117975.1 Parotocinclus spilosoma
TTGTGGCTTCTTTTTCTTATTCGCGCTCACGTTCTTTGGTCCGATTAAGCGGAATTTTGGTCCAAATAAGCGAATAAACATTACACATATATAATAAGCGGCTGGTCCCATTAACTGGAATTGACTGTATTTCAATCAATATACTGGTTTGGACAAGGATCTTAAAGGTTAGGGTTCTTCATCCTAGAGTCCTGAGCCTTAGAGACGTCTCAACCTTTTTTTTTTTTTGGTGTGTATGTAGTAGCATTAAATGAAAACTGCAGAATTTAATTCCTTCTCTTTGTGAGTAAGTCATGCTTGGTTCCTCTGCAGCTCTCCTGCACCTAAAATTGTATTCCAGCGGCTGAACACGAAGCGTTTCCTCAGATCCACGTCACCCAAAGAGGAGAACACGGCTGAAGGCTTCACCCCAGCACATGAAGAGAATGTGAGGTTCGTCTACGAAGGTGAGGTCAGGAATTAATTAAGCTGCGTTTTGGAGGGAGGATGAAGCCGTCCTGATACGAGGAGATGGATTTAATGGTGCAGCCTTAAGGGTCAGGGTTTCGTTTGGATACAAGGGGAGTGAAGGTCGTGTTGGTGGCATGAGGGAGGGGTGAGGGTTCAGGCACAGCCTTGTGACGCAGGAGAGAAAATGAGCAAAAGGCTAAAACAGAGCTTTAGAATTTTCTAAAAGTTCAGCCAGATTTCTTCCTCAGAGGGAACCATGAAGAACTAATGCAGAAAATTAAACGCTCCTGGGTAAATTAAATATTTGATTTATGATCATGAATTATTTAATTAGCACACAATGTGGTGGTGGTGAGGGGGGGCACCATTCCATTATATACCACTTTTACCCATGGTATAATGACCATATAGAAAAACATCACTCTCTTTTTTACAACCAGAAAATAAAGGAAATTTGTATGCAGTATTTAAAAAAATGAAAAACAAAACCATAACAAACAGTTTACAGTACAGGCAAGTATTTAGTGTAACGACCCCTTACACATGAGTAATGGCAGCATCTGAAGTACAAAGAAACTTAAATATAGATGGTCTTGTGTTAAAGGGTAGCAGCCAAGAAACTTTTCAGGGTAAAATGCCAATGTTTGGTCATACCGCCTAGCACTAACTCCCAGTAATGAGGTGTTATAATTAGTAAAAAATAAAAAAACAAAAGTAGCGAATGTTATAAGCAGATTATGATCAGATTACCTCTAGAATAAATACTCATTCTTTATGGATCAGGTTACATTAAGATGACCCGTTCCTTATGGAAACAAGCAGAATAGAATTTTGCCGTGGGCTGTGTATTTGGTTACAGCAATAACCAGTTCACCTGAAGAGTTAAAGATGCTAACGATAGTCTTACTTTACACGCTCGTAACTGCACGTGCCCTCGGCCTGAACCCTGTGTGTATTGTATAAACTATATTTAACACAAAAAAGCGTTCTAATTTAAGCAGTAGTGCATTACCAGACATGGAAGAGCAAATGAAAATGAAGCATCAGCTGCCTCTCCCCTCTATCGTTTAGGAAGACTGATGTTAAATCATCCTGTTATTACTGTATATTAATGTCTCACTTAACAATTAAACCTAAGAGGTCATAACCACATGATGCTAAATGACATAACCTGTTAAGTGTGAAATGTCTGGGTGTTGTTAGAGCAGGTACAGAGATATAAAAAGGGTCTCCTGTTTGGTTTGATGGTGAAACTACCACAGGATAGTCAGTACTGTTATTGGAATATCATTAGCATTTTAAATCGATAAACAAACAAATGTTAGACCCTGCAATTGTCAGTTTACTGTGCATTAATATAAATTAATTATGCATTCATTTTCATTCTTAATTTAGCTAGCGGTTTGTGTAACGATCTTGCCTTAAACAACTTATGCATTTGTGGGTTTTTCACTAAACTATTAAACCGTGGGCTGTGATTGGTAACCTTTTAAGCCTTTTATTTTAGGCCAGACTTTTTTAATTGCTTGTTCCTCGGATGTCCCGACTTAAGAATCTACTGAGGAGGGAGGGAAAAAAAATCTTTATTTTTCAGCACTTTTCCATTTCTCAGGGACTATGTGGAATCAATAAAAAAAAAAAATTTTTTATGTAACAATAAAATGTATTTAACCTACAATTAAATTAAGGTGAATCTGGAAAAAAAATAAATGAACAGAAGAAAACTGTTGGCTCTCCACCGGAGGGCAGATAAAGATTTTTTTTTTTTTAATGTATTATTATATATTTTTTTTATTTCAACCATTGGTGCTGCGGAGGATCCGAGAAATACCCAAAAACAAAGTTTTGGGATTTTTTTGTATTCTTCAGATATGATCGTCGACGGATCCGAGAAATAAGCAATTAAAAAAAAAAAAACCTCTGGCCTAAAAACAAAATCTAAAGCAAACACACAAATGGAATAAAACCCATAATAGTTAATGTACAAGTACTTATATAGTTCTGTGGTACTGATTCTGTCTGTCTGTAGCATGGCAGGAAGTGGAGCAGAAGCTGGGTGACGGAGCTCAACCGGAGAACGGGAAAGGTCCAGTACAGTACACTGAAAGGAATCCCAGCCCCAGCATGAAGAGTCAGTAACACTCACACACACACACACACTATTATCCCACCATCCAACTGCACATTGTCATAGTGTATGTATACTGGAGATGCACTGAAACCTCTAAGAAAAATGGGGGAAGCCGAATTCTTAATGGGAAATACATTTTTATTGGGATATTTTATCCCAATTTTTGTGAGCAATATATTTAAAACTAACATTACTTATTACTTACATTACTATCATTACTTATATATACATTACTAATGTTATATAAACCATATGGCTGTTGTGGCATACAGTGCGCGAGCAGGATAAGGAATTTATACCATTTTGGAGCAACAACTAATTTGTTGTGGACCTTTTTTGGCAGATCCTGTCACTATTAAAGCACATTCAGTATTAAATCCAAGGCTTCTTGGATTGATTTTGTTGCTTTACTTTATTTTATAAAGTTGTATAAAAGTAACTCTCGATATTGCGTATTATCTATGGCACAATCGTTAAGTTTTGCTTTTGCTTAAGTACTGTTCTGTATCAGAACATGGATTCATATTGTGTTTTAATTAATATTACTGTTTAAAATAAGTAAATGTGCAGAGTATCTAAAGTAGTGTGACTATGGTCCTGTTTTACAGAATGCATTGCGGATTTTAAAAAGGCACCTGTAATCACCTATGACCAACTAAATGCAGGTTGATCTTTAACGCTGTTAACATCACCAATTCGTCCACATTTTAAAAAATGTTGCATGAAGTTATTTTTATAAACCGTTACTCTTCCTCTGAGAAGAACGATTGGTTGAGACGCATGGCTTTGAAATCGTTTATTAACCCAGTTCGGACTGGACTTTGTTCTGATTTAAGTTTAACTCTGAGTTTGAGATTACATTATAAACTAAGAGCTGCCTGGATCTGAACGTGGCTGGTCTGACCGCTTCTCTCTGTCTGCAGACTTTGTGCCGATTGACCTGGAGGAGTGGTGGGCGCAGCGTTTCCTGGCCACCATCGCTAGCCCCTCGTGACAGGCGAGTAGCAGAGGTGCAGCAGGGGACTGATGTGAAAGCTGGACTTTTTTTGGGTGGGGGGTAAAGGGGTTGGTGAGGGGCCCGTTCTGAATCAGAACTGCACTAAACGAGCTGAGAGATGTGAGATTTTCCTTCTGCTGCTGTTTGAGTGTGAGCTGAAATGAGATGTCTGTTTTTTCTGGCCTGGTCTTTACATAAAATGGTGAAAAAAAGAAACCGTTTAGAGACTGTGCGCGCTCAGCGTTTTCTTCCTCCTGCGGAACGTACTGAAAATGATTACAGTTGAATTCTGTCATTTATAATTTTAACATTCTTTCCTCAGTACAGGGGATCAGTCTGAAATGTTGGTAATCACACGAAAAGCAATGCGCTGTGTTCTGATTCAGACGCAATTGTTTTAATTTTATAGGGCATACCACATTTAGAAAGGCACGTAAAGATAATAATACATAAAAATAAATGAAACCCGGCGAGAATCCTTTTTAAACCCAGTTCTGTAGAACCAGGATGACCTACAGCCCCTCTCATGGAGGCTCTGCTATAGAATACATTCATTATCTTAGCAGGGCACCAGTCCCTCATGGGGCACAAACACTTACACACACTTTGGAAACACTAATTAGCCTAACACGAGTCTTTGGAATGTGGAAGGACATTTGAGTACCTATGGAAAATCCACACCGAGAACATCTCTGCATAAGGTAACTCCCTGAAGGAGGTGCACGAGAACAGCCCTGTGGAGAAGCCTGGAAAAATCAGCATGGCAGGGACTTTATAGGGAAAGGACTAGGGATAAACTGCATAAAAGATGCTCCTATAGAGCAATGAGAGGGCCTATAGGAGAGCTCGTTTGCATGTGACAGTCTTCTAGGACAGCCTCCAGGTGGAGCTCCATGAGGGAGAATCATACTGGTTGAAACCGGTCTATAAGATTCACTGTTGCTCTGCTTTAATTGTAATGTAACGTCTGCTGCCTCAGAACGATACTCTTACCACAATCACAAAGCCACCTTAGCCACCTTCTTCCTGCCCCTGCCTCCACCACGGGCTCTTCTGCGCGTGGGCGCCGGCTGACCCGGCTTGGCCGTGGTGAAGGTGATGCATTGCGAGTCTAAGAAGTCCAGCAGCTTGGCGGTGGCCAGTCTTATGCCGGCAGTCCGGAGCTTGGCCTTGAGGTCACAGAGCGAGAGCGGCTGGTACTGCAGCACCTGGCTGTACAGCAGCGGGTCGGACAGGATAAACGATCGCACCGCCAACAGTTTATCTTTCTCTCTCACCGCGGCCTGAGACGCCGTGATGCCCTCACCCTCCGAACCGTCATCTTCAGACTCGCACAACTCTGGATTCGACCTGTAGAGATCAAACACAGTTCCAGGTTTTTGCACTTGTACTTCTGAACCCACTGTGAGCCGTACAGGGAGGAAGAACAAAACGCTGATTTATCACCTGAAATCACACAGCCTGTCTCCATCTTACTCACTGCAACAAATCCAGCTAATTACCTGTCAGACTCGGCGGTGGAGGAGGCGTTGGAGCTGTTGGACTCCTGAGACAAAGGGAGCGCATCCTGCTCCTCCTCATTAAACTGCAGTTTTCTGGGAGAGACATGAGGTGGTGCTGCAGGCTTTTTGAAGGCCAGACATGAAAGGCGGTCCTGTGCGGGTTTCGGGCGTGCGCGGGGTGAAGCCTCCTCCTCTGAGCTGGAGCTCATGAGCTGGTGGGTGTACTGATGAATCTCCTTCAGCTTCAGCACCATCTGCTTCTTAGGAAGCGGCCGCACACCAAACCTGAGGAACCACACAAACTTCAAAATTAGTGACCACAGTGCATAAAGGGATCAAATCCAGGACTGATTTAAGGATATAGTAATCGTGATTAGTTAAACAGTTTTGTTATATCTGTTAAACAGGGTTCGGTTTTGCCTTTTTGCTTATTTATGTTCTCATCAAAAAAACAGATCTATTTACAATAAAATAAAAAATCAAAACAAAATCAAATGATCCCAGAAATTCATGCTAAATCTACTTTAATACTGACCGTACCCTTCCACCAAAAAGGAAAAATAATGAAATTATAAATTAAATGAAAGAATTTCGTTATTACATAGGGTTATGGTGTTATTTGTACAAGTAATTTTTTTCTTACGTTGATAACTTTTTAAAACTAAGTTCAAACCTAACTGTGGTATACAGTGGAACCTCTGTTTTCATCATTAACCTGCTCGAAAGTGCCTGACTATAACGAAAATAAACGATAACTGAATCCATATTTAACCTAAGAATCCAATTAATCCGTTCCAGACACTCCAAAATGTTCACAAAAAACAGTTTTACATACAGAAACTTAGAAATACAGTAACAGAGTTACACAGTAATCACTCACACTAAATAAACAAGCACAGAGTCGTCCGCTCTTTAAATTTCCACTTCAACCCAGACAGCAGGGAACTTTGGCAGGTAAAATAAGGATCCCATAAAAACTGCTCTGGAGGACTGTGGACCTGAGGGTCCTGGGTTCAAATCCCACCTCTACCAAGCTGCCACAATTGGGTCCTTAAGCAAAGCCCATTCATTAATTAATTGTAAGACTGTATGAGTTGGAAGTCGCTCTGGATAAGAGAGATGTAACTGCTCATCACTGTCGGTGTGTTTTGGCCCTTTTGGGTGATCATACACACTACTGAACAGTCAATGTGGGGGCACTGCTTGTGTTAAATTCACCCCATGAATATATCGCTTCCTGCTCAATCACCATAACTGAGTTTGTCTCATTTGTGTAATCAAACCACTTTCTTTGACTTTTAAATGGCTTTTCAGATGATCCTGTTTAATGGAATAAAATGAAACGCTTCTTTTAAAGTTTTTAATTCATTTTTATAAGCAATGTGTAAGCATGTGATAGATGGAGACTCGTATCCACATTGGCTGATATTTCACTAGTTTTTTTATTACAATGACCGTAACAAGCTTGCTCTTACAGCTTTTCTTGATGTTTATACATAAACTTAAGAACCAAAGCTCGGAGGCGTTAAGAAATAAAAATAAAAAAAAGAGTGATGAATGTTTTATTAAGGTTCCACTAAAGTATTATTTTTTATTCCTATTTTATACTATTAATATTATTTTCTTTATTATTATCGCTACTTTTCTCATTACTAGTATTTCTAGTATTCCTTTTATTGTTATTATTCTTGTAATTTAATAGATCAGGCTTTACCTGTTCAGTTTGTTCTTCAGCTCAGGTGTGTCCATGTCTGAATAGCTTGGCATGGGTGTGATGGGCACCAGTGGAGCTTGATTCTTCTTCCTGCAATTAACTAGAGGAAAAGAAAATCAATCACAGATTATACAATGCCCAATGGATAATGGTCCCAAACGGGACTATGTAGTTACCAGGAGTTTTTAACTGAGCCACTCTCTTAGCGAGAGGGACTGCACCCAGTCTCTGAGCGAGAGGAGAAACAGCAGTTGCTTCATCTTTAACTTCATTTGCTTCATCCCAGCTGTCCCAGGCCTCAGCATCTGGCATGCTGATGTCATGAGGAGGATCAGGATCAGGAACAGGCTCAGGCTGGACTGCAGAGGGTCTGCGTGGAGCATCCATCTGTTCTAGAGAACTTCCTGGATCTCCACTGCTATCAAGCTTCAGGCTGAAGCACGGCTCCTGCTCGGGTAATGCTCCACCCAAACCCCACGAGTCATCAAACGCGATGGGAGGCTCATCAAAAAAGCTGTTCATCACACAAGAGGTTTTCGGTTCAACCTCCTCCGCAGGCTCGGCTCCCTCTGCGTGTCGGCATGGTGATGCTGAGATCTCGGATGGACTCAGACGGAGAGATCCAAGCTCTCCAGATCTTTGCAGCTCATGGTTCCTAAGCGACGGAGATCCAAGGAGGTCAAGGCTGTGGCGAGGTGGGTCTGAGTGAGCCGGTGTGCTGCTGCAGGGCACGGGTGCAGAATTCGCTCTGATCGATGTTTGGGATAATTGTGAAAGAGACGCGTTCTTGTGAAAGGGTGGAGAACGTTCAGGTGCGACACAGTTGGAGACTTTGGTCTGGTTTTCTGATGACGACGATGAAGGTCGAGAAATTGGGAACAACTGGGTGTGGCACATGCTGCTGCAGGTCTGAGTCGAACTGCTGCGAGTGGAAGGTTCCGGAGTTGCAGGGATCAGCCAGGAAACCTCAGCCGAGCCATCCAGTACACTCTCCTCACCTACTGGCTGTACGTGGTTGGAGGTCTTGACTGGTTCCTCAGGAGGCTCTGTGTGTTTGGTGTGGGTGTAGCTCAGAATTGTCAGAGTGCCCTCTTCTGGAGGAGGAACAGCAGGTGGGGCGACTTCCACATCGTCGCTGCAGTCAGACAGGACAATCAGCTCATTATGGCTGTGATCAGACCGAGAGTTGGTTGTAGGTGAGGGTGGTGGAGTTTTTATTACTGCAGGTCTGCTGCTATTGGGTGTTGAAGAGGAACCCGGTTTGAGAGCTGGAGATTTATCTGCTTCACCGTCCAGTGATGATGAAAACCTCTCCGAACTATGATCTGGAATCTCTCTGTCCTCACCTGGTGAGATACCGGTTACAGGTAGGAACGGGAGGGCAGGTTCTCCAGAGCCAGGCGATGGGCTGACGCTCAGATCTATGACATCACTGACAGAGGACAGGCGACGTGGAGCAGGTGTGTGCGTCAGGTTGGCTTCAGACGGTTCTGCAAGCGGTTCTGCGTATTCGCCATATGATTCAGAGAACAGGCGGCTGTAGCCACAGTCTACACCGGCACCCGGGCTTGTGTTAGGCTTAACTTCAGACACAGCTGGTTTTGCGCAGGTCGCTTCTGCAGGACTGGTGCTGGCATCATCCTGGTCCTCATCATTCTCGCTGCCAGGGCTTTCAGTACCAGTACCAGTACCAGTACCGGTGTCCAGCTTTCTCTGCGTGGCTGCAAACTCGTAGATCTCATCCAGCTCCTCTTCATCCACCACCTCCTCCCCATCACAGTCTCCACCACCCACTTGATCGTCACCCTCAAGCCTCCCCCTGGCTTCCCCGGACTCCTCTCCGTCGCTCTCCTCATTCTCCCACATTGAGCGCAGGAGCTCCATGAACTGGGTATCAGCCAGGCTCTGTTGAAGTTCGACCCCAAGCTCCTGAGCAGAGCCAGCATCCCATCTCTGTTCCTTCAGGCCTTCTGGATTACCAGGGTACTGTTGACACTGAAGCTGCAGCTCAGCCAGACCAAACCTACAACACACACACACATACACACACACACACACACACACATTATAGTGCTGTACAAGATGACAGAGCACACACAAGTTCTATTCATTTCTGTTGACAAACAGAGCTCTGATGATCAGCAGTCTCATATGCTGTACTGAAATCCATGCAATGCACATCTAATGGGACTGTGGTAGCCTAGTGATTAAGGTACTGGACTCTGGACCAGAAGGTCCAGGGTTCAAATTCCACGTCTGCCGCAGTTGGGTCCCTGAGCAAGACCCTTAACCCACAATTGCTTGGATTGTAAGACTGTATAAGTTGTAAGTCGCTCTGGATAAGGACGTCTGCTAAATGTCGGTAATGGAAATGTAACGTAATGGGACCTTCACACTCGCAGTCCGCTTCTGCTTTTTTTAATTTCCCTTCTCTTAATGTGTGTCTGAGATTTTGCTGTCTCTTTTTTACATCGCCAATAAAAGAAACCCCAAAAAACAGAGAGACTAGAGAAGATTAGTTCATTAAGCTCTAGTTTGTGATTTTGTATTCGCTTTATCACCATCATTCTCCACCCTTTCAGCTTTATTCCAACACGTAAATCCGCCAACAATCATATTTGAAGAATATGATAATATATTTTTTTTTTGGTAATTCTCGGATCCGCCGCAGCACCAATGGTTTAAAAAAAAAAAAAAAAAAAGAAGGTTTTTTTTTAGCTTTGGAGAGCCAACGGTTTTCTTCTGTTGATTTTTTTTTTTTTTCCATATTCACTTTAATTTCATTGTAGGTGAAATAAACTTAATTTTTAAATAAAACTTTATTTTTATTTCTTCCTCCTTCCTTGTATTGATTGAGAGGGTGCTGAAAAATAAAGATTTATTTAGTTTTTTTTCCGTCCCTCTTCAGTAGATTCTTAAGTAGGAACATCAGAACATCAGTAATTTAAAAAGTCTGGCCTAACATTGCTGGGAGTCCCTGGGTACAGGCATTCACATGGACCTCAAGAAACGTGCATACAAGATAAAAACAGTGTGTGTGTGTGTGTGTGTGTGTGTACCTGAGATCAAGTGCTTCTCGGACAGCATGATTTTGGTAACAGGGCTACGATGAACACTGAAGGTCTGGAATAGCTGTGGTCCTGATCCCACCGTCTCCGGGTGCTGAACGATCACACGTACCGTTCCTGAACTGGTACCGTACGCGATCTCGATCCAGTTACCACTGTCACCTGGAAGGTGGAGTAAAATGAGCTGTGCAGGGGAGCATGGGGGTACGATGCCGCCGCTGGGGGTGGAGTGTGTGTGTGTGTGTGTGTGTGTGTGTGTGTGTATATATATATATATAAGTTACGTACTGGTTTTGGGGGTAAGATAGACGCTGAGAGCGGTAATGGCGTCCTCAGTTGGATCTCGGTACAGTTCAGTCACCAGTAAATCATTATCCTTCATCCTTAATGGAAACTTCTGCACATCTGAAATCAGACAGACAGACAGAAAAGAATTACAGCAACTCAACAATTTAACCCACCTCTTTTTACTGACAAAGAAAAACTCCCTGAATGTTATAAGGAAGAAACCTTGGTACGACCAAGGCTCAAAAAGGGACCCGACCTGCTGGGTGGCCTAGATGTTAATTAAAATAGTTACGTTTGTACAAAGCGGATTCCAAAAAAAGTTGGTACACTAAACAAATTGTGAATAAAAACTGAATGCAATGATGTGGAGATGTGCAAATGTCAATATTTTATCTGTAACAGAACAGAGATGACAGATCAAAAGTTTTATCTGAGTAAATGTAACATTTTAAAGGAGAAATATGTTGCTTCAAAATTTCACAGTGTCAACAAATCCCAAAAAAGT
>JAVSBV010058913.1:0-10655 GCA_033117975.1 Parotocinclus spilosoma
AATTGAAAAGTGCTGAAAAATAAAGATTTATTTGTATTTTTTCCCCTCCCTCCTCAGTAGATTCTTAAGTAGGGACATTCGAGGAACAAGCAATTAAAAAAGTCTGGCCTTAGGGAATCTACCTCCAAAATTCAAAGACAGCGTTTCATTTCCCATTATAATTTATTCCAATTTTTAAGACCTCTGCTGGTGAAGTGAACTGATGCTGAGCCATTCAATGGTAACTAGCTGTACAATTCTTTAGTTTTGTTTTCCAAAGTGAATTCAAGCAAACATATAACAAAAAGTAAAAACAGAAACATGGACAGATTTACGAAAAAAAGGGAACTACAATATTTATTGCCAGCTGCTTGCTTGTTTTTGTGGTTAGTGTAGTCACTTTTGTAGGTAAATTGTGCTTGTTTAATTACGGTCCAAATTCCAAAGCAGCTTTTACGCTAGTTGGAGTCGTGTCACACCACTGCCCATAATGCAACGGTGCTGGAGATTACGTCAACAATCGCCGTCCAACCGCTTCTCTGTCGCCACCGTCCACATCGGAACTAGCAGTTAGCTAAGCTAGCTCGCGAGCATTTACACTCAGAATAAACGTGTTTTACAGTTCCGGTGCCTTTAAATACAATGGAATCAGCAATGAAGAAGGAGTCTGAAAGTGTGTGCGTGCTGTGTTGCCAGGACATCGATATTTTCGCCGTGGGGAAGTGTGATCACCCCGTGTGTTACCGCTGCTCTACTAAGATGCGGGTGCTGTGTGAGCAGAGATACTGCGCCGTGTGCCGGGAGACTCTCGATAAGGTAACCGCGCTGTCTCACTGCCTAACTACTTCGCTACCGTACAGATTCACTATATGTTATGTCTACATTAGGACAAAAGTTTAGAACATATATTTACCAGCTGTACAAGAGGGTTTGTTTACCTTTAAATTGGACCTAACCAACTGACGCCCTCGTTCTTTTTCCGCATGCAAAATGAGAGTTGGGCTAAAGTACGATCTACAAGCTCAGCCTTTATAGTCCTAGCGTTCCTGGTTTAATTTTGTATTAATTATGTCCAAAACAAATAAATACTTCTGTAAAACCAAACTCTACCTATTACTTTACTGGGTCGTTTTGATCAGTTATTGAAGTACAAAAAAAGTAGAGTTTCCACGGGCATGTTGCGTACGGAGAAAGATGAACGTTCGAGAACAAACAGTACATTTAATTATATAGTGTACAGGTTTATGTGATAATGATGTACCATGTCCGACAATGAGTGTTGGCCGATTTATTTGTCTCACTATAGTCGAAACGGTAGGCTGAAATGCAGGAAGCTTTCCGTGTGAAGTTCAACAGATGGGTATGGTTGTAACACCGTGACCATAAATAAACAGACAGGCCTGGTAATGCTACCATCCTTATAGATTTGATGAAATATCAGGTAAGTGTTGTGGTTTCAATTAATGAAGTGACTTTCTGTGAGAATTACTGAACACAGACAGACAGTTTAAAGCTAGCTGTAAAATAGTGTTGTCAGGAAAGTCAGAGATACTTCACTAAGTCAGCAAGGTTTGACTACCCTGTTAGATTGTATTTTATATTCTGCATTCTCCAGATAATTTTTTTTTCCGTCTTGTACTCCCTTAAAATAATTACAGTTTCTTTTTTAAATGTCCCCAAAGCAGAAGACCTTGAGACAGTATGTAAAATGACTATTAACATCAACAATAAACTAAAAAGCTGCACTGTGACTTACATTTACTCAGACTTTTGCTTCATTGCAAACAATATATACAGAGAAGTGCATTTTTGTTTTTCTGCTCAGCTGCATTTCATATGTTAATGGGAAAATATTGTTACAGGGCTATTATGGAAAAAAAAAAGAAAATAATTGTGATTTGGTAACATTCAGGAAAAAGTTGAGCAAAGGTGCAGAGAGTATCTTTCGTGTGTCAAGAAATGTATGATAAAGTTATTGCACTGTTTAAAAACAATGTTTCTTAAAGCTAGAAATTTGGATATTTCTCCCTCTACAACGCATAATGTCATTCAATTTCGAGGATTCAGGAGGAATTCCGATGCAGGAAGGGAAATGGTACTAGCCTAAACTGAAGACTCATGATTTCAGATCACTCAGTATCTGACATAACCACATGGGAAATGGATAACTTTGGTAAACCTTTATCAATCACTACAGTATGGAGTTACATTAGCAAACGTCATTTAAAACAATATTGCAATATTACAGTTTTTCCATTTTGAGTCTGGTTGGTCCTTACCATCTTTGGTCTGGAGCAGACCAATTCTTCCAAAAACGATCTGGAATACTGATTTGTCTGATCACTAAACATGTTTTCACTGTGTGATGGTCCATCCCAGATGTCTCTGAAGCCAATGCAGTTTTAAGTGATGTTTGTTAATGTAACTACATGCTTTAGCGCTTGATAAAGGTTTGCCAAAGTTATCCCTTTCCCATATGGTTATTTTAGTTATTGATGATTGAAGGTTCTTTTATGCAGTGCCGACTGAGTGTTCTGACATCATGAATCCTCAGTTTAGGCTAGTACCATTTCCCTTCATGCATTGGAATTCCTCTTGAATCCTTGAATTGTAATGACATTATGCGATGTAGAGGGAGAAATACGCAAATCTCTTCTAATCTATCTTTAGGGGACGTAGTTCATTCTTAGCTTTACTTTTCCCTTCAGTCACCTCACAAGTGTCATATTATTGTGCTATATATATTATGCATATACATTGACATTTTTTACCTTTCGTCCTGGTATCTCTTTGTGGATGGTAAAATGTCATGTGAAGTCTAATCGTAACCAGGGCAAACCAATATACCTCCTGGAAAGCTGTTCTTTCAATCAATATAGAGGTTGTCAATGTAATCAAAGGCCAAATGGCAAGGAATCTTTGTGTGGTTTTGAACAACCTCAATTTTTGTAACACCTTTACATCAACCACCAGATCTTACAGATTTCGTCTGTACAACATTAGAAGAATACGTTCCTTTTTTGACTAGAGAAACAGCTCAGATCCTCATAGGGCTCTAGTCTTTTTCAGACTTGAATACTGCAATATTCTGTGTGCTGGTCTATGTACATTTTCTAGTATTCCTTTACAGAGCTTTCAGAATGCTGCAGCCTGTGTGGTTCACAGCCTTCTTTACTGAGACCATTGCATTGGCTTCCTTTTGTAGCCTGGAGAAAACTTAATACCCTTACCCTCAATTCTCATTCTTTATAAGTTTCTGCTCCATATTATTTACATTCTTTTGGTGAGAACAGCATGCCAACTCAGTTTTTCAGATTCAGAGCACCTGGTACGTCCTATTCTGAGGTCAAGAAATGTCCACGAGGCCATTATCACAAAGTTGCTGTTATCACGGTATTCATAGTGTAGGATGTGTATTCTGCAGTGGGGAAAACAAGCATTTCACACACTGCCAACTTTTCCCACCTATAAAGAATGAAGATGCCTGTATTACATTGTATGTTTTTTAAATAATTAATTTGCATTTTATTGCATTAGTTTTTAGCACAAGTTTTTGATCGCCTACCAACCAGCAAGAATTCTGGCTCTCACAGACCTATAGTTTTTCTTTAAGGAGCTCTGCTATTCTGCACTCATTACTTGTATTAATTTAACCTTTCCACCATGCCCAAGACCAAAGAGCTGTCTAAGGACACCAGGGACAAAATTGTAAACCTGTACAAGGCTGGAATGGGCTACAGGATAACAGGCAAACAGCTTGGTGAGAAGACAACAACTGTTGATGCAAACTATTCAAAAATGAAAGAAACAAAAGAGGACTGCCAATCTTCCTCAGTCTGGGGATCCATGCAAGATCTCACCTCGTGCGGTAAGGAGGATTCAAAGAAAGGTCAGAAATCTTCCCAGAACAACACAGGAGGACCTGGTCAGTGACCTGAAGAGAACTGGGACTACAGTCTCAAAGACGACCGTTAAAAACACACAGCAACCGCCCAGAAACCTGAAAAATCTGGAGAAGATCTCTATGGAGGAGTGGGCCAAAATTTGGTTAAGAACTACAGGGGACGTCTGATCTCTAATTGCAAACAAAGGTTTCTCTGCCAAATATTAAGTTCTGTTTTTCTATACTTATTTTATGCTATGAAATGCTAATTAATTATTTAAAAATCATACAAAGGGATTTTCAGTATTTTTTTGATTCTGTAGTACATCTACGAATATCTAAATAAAAATTACAGGCCTCTCCATTCTTTGTTAGGTGAAAAAGCTTGCAGAATCGGCAGTCTATCACATAATTATTTTCCTCACTGTATATTCCAGACTCTGCCTATGCTGAGATCCTGTGTCCTCCATGTCTGTGTGGGTTTACACCGGGTTCTCAGGAAGCCTTTCATATTCCAATGATATGTTGGACATTGGACCATGAATAGTGTCTTGATCTTACCTTGTTGTCTGTCATGAATATAGCCATTGACGCTGATGAAACTAAATTAAACAACAACAAAAACATTTTTTTTTTCTATTTTAAGGTTGTAGAAAGTAGTCTTTACCTTTGGGAGATTACTTACTACAACATATAATGGTCACTTAAATATAATAATGGTCACCTTTAAACGTAATTGTATTTAGCAATCCAGTTATTTGATCCGTGGTTGCTGCAGATGGATAATGCACTTAAAATAAATTTTTAACTTTTCTAGTTTAAGAAATAGAACATGGAAAACACCACCTGTTTAGAAGCACTCTGACTTGTCTGCTAAATACTGTAAGTGTAACTAGTGTTAATTATTTGTTTCAAAATCATTCCCCATGCTGTCATCATATGCTAAATAGCTGGTTCAGTGACAACTTTTTAAATATTCTGCACATTTGCAACTACACAACAGTATAACAGCAGCAGTTGAACCAAATGTCTTAAATGCTGGGAGAAAGTCCATCGATCCATCAACGTCTAATCTTCATAACACGTTGGTGAAAGCATATCTCAGCATGGACAACAATTTCTGAAGGATGAGTTATTGATGCTTATCAGGTTGGCAAAGGTTACAAAACCTTCTCTAAAGAGTCACATTTTGAACAAAGGAGGAAAGTTAAGACAAATGTTGGTACTGACCAACAAAGATCCCAAGAACAAGGCATGTAACAATTTCTGAGGACAAAATGAAAGCCATTTTATTGGCTAAAGTTAATTATCATTATCACAAAAGCACCAAACAACATTGTTCTGTATGGAAGTATTGTATAAAGTCCAAAACAAATACAGTTGCCTGTCTGCTAAAGATCACATAGGAAAACCAGAAGGCTTTTGAAAAATTGTTTTGTGGATGGATGAGACCAAAATATAACTCTGGAAGGAAAATATCTGGACATCACTTTGTGAACTAAATCTCATGAGAATGTGATTCATGTGGCAAAATAGCACATCTAAGCACACAAGTTCTTCCACCTAAGAATGGTTAAAGAAAACTAGTTCATTTCAAAGTCCATTTCAATTTCATGATCTTAATCCAAAAGGATGCGAATCAGGATGTGAACGTTGTAGTCTGTGTGTGTGTGACTGTTTGTATGTTCTATATACCAGAGAATGTTTCTCTGTGTTTCTGAGCAAACCATGTGCCTTCTTTCAGTAGCAGAATGAACATATGTGGGTGAGGTATAGAGATAAGCAGAGCATTTATAAGGTGTACAAGTACCTGATGTTAGGATAGAATGCTATGCTCATGTTTCTAAATTGTGTATATATAATCTGGTTATATATTAATATATAGCCCTCATCAGATAAAATCCAGGTCATGAAAGTCAGCTTGTCTTTTGCTGGATCCCAAGCCACATAGGAATCCCAGGAAATGAAAGAGTTGATCGGATTGCAAGAACAACAGAAGACACGATCACTACTCGACTCATTCCCTTCACAGATGCTTTACCAAGGATTTTTACATACATTAAAAACAAATGGCAAAATGAATAGGACAACAAACTACACAATAAACTGCACGAAATTGAACCAAAAGTTGGAAAAAAAAAAAAACGATTCAAAAATGAACGGTCAGGAAAAAAACGATCATTACCAGATGCTGAATTGGACATACCACACTTACACACAAGCACCTCCTTACCGGGGAAGATGCACCAACCTGGCAAGCATGTGGAACCACGCTCTCAATTAAACATATCCTTACAGAATGGCCAAAATAGGGAAAAGAGACAAAATATTATACAAGGAAACAGTCTGCAAAAACTGAGACATCACCAGAGAAAATACTGATCTTTTTACATCACGTTAACCTGAAACATCTTATGTTAACTGATTAAAACGATATAAATGACACAACCTATGTACTGCCATGAAATGTAAAAAACAAACAAACATAACACAAACATATGCTACATGACCACTTTCACACTGAGGAAAGCTTGCCCTTCATCCAATATGATGGCTTTCAAGAAAGTGGCCATGTTCTGGACGTATATCAAACATGATTTGGTTATACCTGATGGAGAGAGGTGTGCTTTGTATTGATAACAGTTCAGTGATTAAAGTAATTAACTGGAAACCCATGATGTTTCAAGTTTCAGTCACTATTGACGCGATTCCCATTGTGACCTTGAGCACAAACTCAGAGTAGAGAAGCCATACAAGAACAATAACGTTCACACACTTATGCGTGACTGATCTTGGGTATTCACAGATGACCTGCGTCCGCTAAATAAAGGGATTACGATGAACTACACTGTTAGATATGCATGAGCTAATGCATGCATGGCTCACTGGCTGCTTTATTAGGTACATCTTCCTAGTTCCAGGTTGAACCCCTTTTGCTTTCAGAACTGCCTTAATTCGTTGTTGGACAGTTTAGAATTACGGAGCCTGGCATAATGTGATTTGTTTTTCTGAGCAGAATATAAGCATCAACGCGGACTAATTAAGATGCAGCTCATTTAAATTTCGATGTATACATATGTTATTCCTGTGAACAAAAGTGATTTGGTCAGCTCAAATAATGTAATTACGTAAATGTATAGAAGTACAACAGACATGTCAATCGTTTGAATGTGTAGTTATGTGTAGTTATGCACCGTTCTACAACTGCTCACAAAAATTAGGGGATATTTCATTATGGGATATTTCTCAAATTTTTTGTTAATGTTTTTTATTACTTTAGTAATGGTAATACACAACATTGACAACAAACCAAAATACAGTATTATAAAAAAAAACATCAAACAAAACAACAACAGCAATCCAACAAAACTACATATACACATACATACACACGCAAACATTTTTTGGGGGGGGGGGATATTTCTCTAATTTTTGTGAGCAGTATATAACCATTTTTTGGGGGGTGTTATTAGCAACTTATCTGTGCATGGCCTCTTAACAGACATGTAATGGCAGCACCTCCCTGTTCTCTTTTTTTCAATTACACACGTGGTAAGTGCTCTAGATTACACGTGTATAGTTTTTCGTAATTAAAAAAGCATTTATTTTTTTTGGCTGTGTCAGGCCAAGACATTTGAGAGTGGTAACAACTATGTGACTTAGAAATGAAGCAATACTTAAAACATTCTGGTTAAGCAAGTGCCACTCAGTACAGATGTGCTCGTTTAACGATTGTATTCCTTTCTGTGAAACAGGTCGTTGCCTGGACATGATCCTAGTGCCAGTTTATGCTACTGCAATGTAAATGTAAAACCTGCTTTCTGTGTGTATATGAAGTGGAGGTACCACTGAAAACAGGAGCTACTAAGTTTTATTTATTATTTTTTGAATTGTTGGGTTTTTTTGGACAGAAGCCAAAAATGCATTAATAGCAAATATAATGAAAACCACAGATCAGCCAGAAACGGAGATTCAACGAGTGAATGTGATAGTCAGAGAAATACAGATAGTTGCAGAGACAAAAGCGTACTACTTGCAGTAGGACAGACACAGTAGGACATAGACTTACGAGCGCCATTTAGAGCTTTTTACAATTAAGCCGCGTAAAGTCAAACACACGAATAACTTACTCAAAGTTTCATCACATACCGAGTTAGAATAGTCTCTAGTTCCAGTAAGAGCACGAGAGCAAACAACTGGAAGCCAGTTGTCTCTCTGTCTCCACGTCTCTTCACACGAACCGCTCTTACACTTCCATTGTTTGGCTGTTTATGGCAGCACCGTCTGGAGTTGAATATTATTATAATTGTTAGGATCTCCGTCCTTAAAGTGAACAATCATTAAACAGATGATCGTTAAACAATACATACCTGCACTTTTTACTTGTATATTTGTTATGCATTAATTCCTGCTATTTGCAAGTACATTCATGCTTGTGTTCATGATTGCCATGCCCTTTCTTTAACCAGTCCCCCCCCCCTCTCTCTCCCCTCTTTAGTTGGTCCTGATGACTTGTACATTGTTGAACCTCTAAGGTTTTCTCCAGAGAAAAAGGTACAGTGTCCTTTTTAGCTGCAGTGTGCTTGATGGGTTGTGTTCCAAATCACTCATGTCTCTATTTGTATTTATTGTCATAAAGGTTGAGTGAAGCAAACCGAAAGAATGCCTTCCATTGAGTGTTTAGTTTGTAAAGGCACCAGAGTTAACTAACAGAGATGTGGGATTTTAAGTGTGCGCACACACACACACACACACACACACTTTACTGCTAGGCTGGAGGCCACATTTCAGCAGTAGCAGGTTTCTCCCAAACCACAGCTCTTTTCCATGTCTCACATTTTGCTATTGGCAATGGGAATGATCAGGTAGACCTGAGAGAGAGAACTGTGTACATACTCCAAATCATGCTTACACTTTCTTGACTGTTGTGCAACAGACCACCACCCAATTACAGAACTCAAAATACAAAAAGCAGAGAACCTTCAAAGGCTGAGGAACATATCTTATTACGCTGGTACCCCGGCCAAATATTTGTTCAGGGAAATGAGTGGGCAGACTAGGCATTACCAAAGCATACATGAGAAAAAGGTAGCAAATCCCCTGCAGATGGTAGCTTCTCGCAACTGGGGCATTTTAAATGGAGGTACTGACGTGCTCGTTCCGATCCGATCTACCTCCATTGTCCTTCCGAAAGTGTCTTAATGCTATAGGAGAAACCTGGCCTGTAGGGAAGAACCTGGGTTTAGGGTCAGCTACGATGCTGAGGTAAGATTTAGTGTCAAAATGTACATTCACAAGTATCAGAGGACCCAGGATGTAGCAAGAAAATTCCACACCATCACTCCACTTCCACCAGCCCAAATATTTGACACCTTAAAGGAAGGATTCATTAGTTTATGCTGCTTGTCAACTTTTTCTTTTTTACTTTCCAACCATTTAAAAAATGAAAGATGACAATTTTCTTTCTTCTAGATCCCAGAGCTTCAAATCACCGAGCTCTGGCACAAATTAAGCTCTCTTTAAGAGCATCATAATGCTGATGTTGTGTAACATAGGACTTTACTTGGGTCCATGCATCTGTGTAGAACAAAACGAATGATTTGGAACACAGCCCAACGATTAATGCCTTGTAAAAGTGATCTATAACTCGAAACTGGTTAGAATGAATTAGACAGGTTTCAATAGGGAATTTTGTCTCTTGCTAGTTTAATTTTCTGTGATTTAAATCAGTTGTGCTGAGGGTTATGCCATGCTGCATGACCCTCTATCTTGAAACACTATTTACAGACTTATGTCCTGACATTTTCCATCAGAATCTGCTTCAGTTATTAAAAATGTTATATCAGTTATGGCAGCCAGTCCTGACCCAGATACAGTTAAACAAACCTAATCCATAATACTACACCCACCATATATCTTGGCACAAGGTTTTTATACTGGAATGCAGTGCATTGCTGTTTCCAGACATTGAAATAAAGTTAAGGGTTTTTTTTTTGGTTAAACCTTATTGCCTAGGCTTACTGTATTTTTTTTTATTATTATTTTTTTTTATAAAGTTGGCTTGTAAGACTGTGGAGTAAATAGCAATGAAATACTTTTGCATTTATTGTCTTTGTTACAGAAGAAGCGCTGCAAAACAAAAGGTGGAGAGAAGCCCCCTTTGGCAGTTACTAATATCAGCGCTGACAACAACAGTGCAGACGTGGCTCAGGTCCCGCCTTCCACCTGTAACAGCGAGGCATCCACCAACTTGTCGAAAGAGGTGTCGGAGGTCAGCTCTGAAGGTTCCTCCTCTTCGTGCTCGTCTACAGCATCAGATGAATCCTGTAGCAGCATCCCTTCCATAAACGGTCACTGCACGAGCCTTAGTAACAGACAGCCACCAGTAGGCAAGAGCAGGACCGAGAAAAGATCCCTCAAACGCCGCAGGTCCAAGATGAGCGATCAGCCGCAGCTGTCACAGTCACGCGGACGATACGGGGCAGGGATTTTGGAGGCTCCCATTCCAACAGTCACTACATGCGTCATGCCAGCGCTCCAGGAACTGATTAAGGGAAAACAGGACCTGGGCGTGGGGAGATTTGGAGTGACTGTCACTAGCCATGTTTGAATTTGAAGTACCCCACTTGCACCTATACAGATTCTGGCTAGGCAGAAGGAATGCTGTTAGGTCTCTCCCTCCGTCTTGAGACGGAGGGAGAGAGAGAGGGGGACGGGGGGGACAGACTGGGAGAGAGAGAGAGAGAGAGAGAGAGGCAGACGGACGGACAGGGAGAGAGAGAGAGAGGGGGAC
>JAVSBV010058924.1:0-5000 GCA_033117975.1 Parotocinclus spilosoma
GTTGACTGGAATTTAGTAAGAACTTGTTTTTTACAGTATTATGCTTCTCATGCTGAGTACCTATACATTGTGTTGTAAATCGTTTAGAAAAACTTGGTTGCAATTTTTTTTTCAATGAATAAAGCTTTTCATATGAATGATCCAGTTAAATGAAATATTACCGGTGTCTGTGTGTGCGTTTGTTTTTATTTAGTTAGAGCAGGCGCTGCGGTTGGAGGCGGGTGTAGCTGAGAGTGAATCTCCGGATTGTGTGAGTCTTTCTCAGCAAGTGGTGGAGCTGCGCCGGCGTTTGGATGAAGAACAAAATGCTTACAAACGTAAACTCACCGCCTACCAAGAGGGGCAGCAGAGGCAGGCCCAACTGGTTCAGAAACTCCAGGCAAAGGTCACTCATTCACTGACATATTTCATTAACTTATACATAAATGAACAATATTTATATATGAATAGCAACAATAAACTCAACTCAACCTGAAACTACAGACAGTTTAATATTTTCCTAATGAATAAATATATTTGTCTCACCATTTGGCGTGACACGGTGGCTCAGTAGTTGCTCCGTCACCTCACTGCTCCAGGGATCCTTGGTCTGTTTCTCAGTATGGAATCCACCTGTGTGGACTTTGCATGTTCTTCTCGTGTGTGTGCATGGTCTCTGTAGTTTCCTCTTACATTCTAAAGACACACGTTTAGGTCACTTGGTCTTTCTGAGGTGTCCATGCCGAATGGCACCTGGCATAAAAACTGAGACAGATCTAAAATATGAATCAGATCCACTGTGGCAGCCTTTAATGGGTGTAGATAAAAGAAGAATACATTCGAATCCGGTTAATGGGACCTCATCGGGACGCGATTGTTTTGGTTCTAATAACCGGCTGGTCCGATAAAACGAACATGCCCTAGGTTACAAGACGGGACATGCTATGTAACATATAAAATGTTTATTAAACCTTTATTCTAGGATTTACACGTATAGCGAACGTACAAACAAGAACTACTGTTACTTACGAACTTTATTCATTGAAAAATAAATTTGCAAAGTTTTTCAAAACGATCTACAACACAATGTATAGGTACTCAGCATGTGAAAAATAATACTGCAAAAAACAATTTCTTACTAAATTCCAGTCAACGTTTGAGAACTTATCCAGTGTGATCTGATGCGCTTTAGCTGTAGCTAAGTGGCGACTTGTGGCTTTTTTTTGTAGTAAATGGAAATGTTAGATAAAGACCTGTAGGTGGCAGTAGAGGGCTGGGAAGAAACTCGGGAGTTTTCAGGTAGTGATGTCAGAGACGAAGAGTTTATTCACGTGTATTACATACTGTAAACGTTCTTTAGTCCGATTAAGCGGAATTTTGGTCCAAATAAGCGAATAACATTACACGTATTTAATAGGATTTGTTTTGGTACTTTTGTTCCGCATAAGCAGCTGGTCCCATTAACTGGTGGTCCTATTAACCTGAATCGACTGTATATATTTAGGAAATTTCACTACGGAATTACATGTGCTTATGAAGAGGGATCAGAGCGTAGCTCTCCAGTACTGGAGCGTAGAGTTTAAAGGTCAGACTCAAATCAAGTCCTGCCTTTACCCAACTTGGTCAAGTCACTAGCAGATTTAAAATGTTCCAGAAGAGTACAAGTCCAAAAACAGTTGAAAACACAAAGTCACATTAACACAGGCTCACAGACACATAGAGAGGATAAGACTAACACCTCCCACCTGACAGTTTTGTATAAATGTATGGGAATTTATACAAAAATAAATCAAACCAAGTTATTCCCAAAGTTTAACCAACATAATCTGGTCCCTTTTGGTTATTTCAGTTTTATTTAAATTCTGTAATGCCTTTTTTTAATCTGTTAATACTTTCCTAACCATTTTTTTGTAAATCCTACACGTGTCTAAGCAGCAATATAGATGTCATATGGAGGAGACCTCAAACACCGAGCAGCTTATACCAATGAACATGCCATGTGTGTCATATGGACACAAAAAGAAATCGGAT
This sequence comes from Parotocinclus spilosoma, assembly GCA_033117975.1. Classification (NCBI taxonomy): domain Eukaryota; kingdom Metazoa; phylum Chordata; class Actinopteri; order Siluriformes; family Loricariidae; genus Parotocinclus; species Parotocinclus spilosoma. Next base: position 2,011 of record JAVSBV010058924.1, read on the forward strand.
GTGAACACTGCAGAAATGGTTTCAGTGAAAATCATGTCAACGAACATGAACAGTGAATGGCTTAAAAAAAGAGAGAGACAGATAAGTGCCAGCTACAAGCAAATCCACAAAGCAGCTCTCGATAACATAAGCATTTCCAAATTCTACAAAATGTAAAAAGAATTCAAGTAGATTTTGGGATTTTTGGATTCAAGAAGAAGAAATTTTGGATGCTATTTCCTGCAGTAATGGGATGGATATGGCTCCTTTATCAACGGTAGAGTTCAGTGGGTTTTTTAACGCCTCCTTAACATTGCACATGCCAATATTTAAAATATTTGTTTAGAATTTATTTACTGAAACTTGCTGAAACTTGCAATAAACAAACAAACAAACAAACAACATTAACAGTTGTGATTCCTTTGCCTGTGATTTCTAATCTCAACATGCTTTCTAATCTCAAATATGATATAATTTCATAAAAAGTCCCAGTTTTAAAAGTTTAACATATTTATGGTAAAAAATCATCTTAATTGTAATTGAGGTAATCAATTGTAATATTGATTTGAGGTCATATCGCCCAGAACAACATGGTTCTATAATTAGAACTGATACTAACACACACACACACACACACACGCACACACACAACCCAGGCCACTCCACCCTGGGCTTGAACCCAGGATCTTCTTGCTGTGAGGTGGTGGTGCTACCCACAGAGCCACCATGCCACCCCTTACGCAATAAGTAACCCTCAAACAGACAGAACTATTATTTTTGTTGTGACAGTAACTAAACTGTAACTGAATGAATAAGACTTTGTTATAATGTGATGCTTGTACATTCTGAATTCATACCACATGTAGACCTGACCCAAAAGATTCACTATTATTATCATACATATGATTATTACAGTGCTGCAATCAAACATGACTAAACTTTAGTAGATTTTGCTTGAATCAAAATGAAAATCCAATCTAACTTAAAAGCTGACAGCACAGGCCTGTATGGGGAGTGATGGCAACATAAACTAGCTGTATTCAGGTGTCTTTGATACCAGAAGAATAAGTACAGTTTTAATTAATGCCTTAGAAGCCAAGTACTACCTAAGTAAAACAGAACCATGCATATAATATTGGTCTGTGTCTAGAGCCTAACCCATCATTCACTGGGCACAGGGAGGAAGGACACCAGTCCATCAAAGCCACAGCCTGACACCTGAGCAAGCAGGGTTCAAACCCAGACCCTCAGGCCCTGCTGTGCTAACTCCTACCCAAACAGTGGGTTAAAATCATCTAAAGTGCTCGAATATGCATAATACAATAGGTACCCTCATCCAGCTCGGTCTAAAAGTAAATGTCTTCCTATTGGTGGCTTTTCTTCAATGAAAGGGAATCAGACTTATTATCACTGGGTAACGAGTTAACTTTTAGTTTTTGTCCCACAAAATGAAATATGTGACCTTTAGACAGCTGTTTATGCTGAGTCTGTACATCCTTTTCATATTTTTTCCTACCAGGCACAGTTTTTAAGTAACAGAATAAATAAAACTATACAATATAATACTTATGTATATTACTTATTATTAGCCTTAATAAAAAGGCTGCTTACTCATAAATAAGCATAAATTCACATCTAAAAGAACAATTTAGGGCTAGGGGGCATATTGAGATTTGGAAAAAATACGAGATGATATGGGCAAAGACATTATCGTTTATATCAAGGTTTTTTTTGTTGTTGTTTAATACTGTTCAGTTTCATTCTTATTTCCTTTTCCTCACTGTCTCCTCTGGGCTCCACTACTCTGCTCTGGTATCAACCTCACCTCCACATGTCTAAACAACAGTATTCTATCACAGAGAGGGAGATCACACACACACACAGACAACTTAGTATGTAAAAAGAAGAACAATTTCTAAATTATTTGGAGGTGGATTTCTGGTCAGATGAACAGCAGAATCACACTATCTGCAGTTATGATTACCAAGAGTCGATACGCCTAAACCAATTCAGACAGCACTGCAAGCAGCATTTTTTTCTAGCTGTGCCTTACACAAAGAAAAGTGCAAAGTGGCGTCATATCACCGAGGCAGATGCTTACTATATAGAAAAATGTGTGCTTCTTATCTCAAAAGTGGAGCAGGATGACTTTAACAGGCTGATAAAAACAAATTCACAATATAATTTGCTCAGTCGTAAAGAGTTTACATGAGAAGCCCTGCCTAGCCTGACCTTAAAGACAAATTTGTTAAAGTAAAACATTTAGTGCTGATATGTGGTCAAGCCGCCCATGTGAGCCACGTTTGAATGTGACTATTCATTTCAATAATGGGAGCTACAAAGTGCATGCCTTTAAACAAGATTGTTCCCTTGGAAACTCACACTTCTGAGCACATAGGCAAAGCCCTGCAAGCACAGTCAGACATCTCTGTCTAATCAACCTGAGCCAAAGAGATGGGAAACGATGCAGTGCTTTAGGCATCAACCTCATTTGGCAATTTTTTTATGTTCCAACAAATAAAATTGTAATTAAGATGTAAAACAAAAGATTGAAACTTTGGCATAAGTGATATTATTTAAAACAACATTATTGATTCCGAACACCCTTTTTTAAATAAGCAGAATAAAATGTAAAATAACTTTGCACAATGGACCAAAGAAAAAAAATATTCAGACGATCCTATATCATTCAACCAAAAAATACTCATTGATGATCAGACTCACTGTAACTCTGGGTCATGTTTTTGGAGGCACTGGCACAGTCCTGACCCGTGGGTTACTTTCCTCATAGAAGATGGTGAATTAGGATATTTAATAATCTGTTTGAATTTTAATTTAAATTACATTTTTTCATATATATTTGTCAGGCAGAAATAGCAAAAGGCAAACGTGTGAAAACTGTGAAAACCCATGCTGTGAGAAGTTGCCAATATGACTATATTTTATTGGATCATTTCACATTTTTGTTATATGCTTTTCTGAGCATGTCAAAATATTACCAGTGCTTAAAG
>JAVSBV010058945.1:0-10654 GCA_033117975.1 Parotocinclus spilosoma
AGAGAGAGAGAGAGAGAAAGAGAGAGAGAGAGAGAGAGAGAGAGAGAGAGAGAGAGAGTGAAAGAGAGAGAGAGAGAGAGTGAAATAGAGAGAGGGAGTGAAATTGAGAGAGAGAGATAAAGCTTTTAAAATGAAAAATGAAATGAGAGAGAGAAATTGAAATTGAGAGAAATTGAAATTGAGAGAGAGAGAAATTGAGAGAGAGAGAGAGAGAGATATTGAGAGAAATTGAGAGAGAGAGAGAGAGTTATAGAGAGAGAGTTATAGAGAGAGAGTTATAGAGAGAGAGTTATTGAGAGAGAGAGAGAGTTATTGAGAGAGAGAGAGAGAGAGTTATTGAGAGAGAGAGAGAGAGAGAGAGAGAGAGTTATTGAGAGAGAGAGAGAGAGTTATTGAGAGAGAGAGAGAGAGTTATTGAGAGAGAGCGAGAGAGAGAGAGAAATTGAGAGAGAAAGGGAGAGTGTGACAGAGAGAAGGAAAAGGGGGAGAGAGAGAGAGAGAAAGAGAGAGAGGGAGAGAGAGAGAGAGAGAGAGAGAGAGAGAGAGAGAGAGAGAGACTGTGAGCAAGACTCCAAAAAAAACCTCCTCTCTATATTCATCATCTGGAGTCACTTGGGTCAGGCTGTCATTGAAGTGAGTAAGTTGGACAGCAGTGGTGTTGAGAGGCCAGAAGTAAATAAGCTGTTGGTTAACAGCACTGGCTGCTGACGGTGCTCTTGCTATAAACACTGCACTCTTCAGAAGACTCAGACGGAGACATAAACGAAGACTAAGAAGCAAATAAGAAGCGTTGGCCTCCTGAGAGGGATGGCAGCCCTGTGAAATGCCTCCTATAATGCTCAGCACATGTTGCCCAAAACTCACTGAAGCGCTGACTGGAGCTCGAGCTTATCTTCAGTCAGATCGTTTACATCGTTTGATCACTGGTTACTGGTGGCTTTCTCCTGGCGTTATCTCGTCCAGTGAGCTTTCTGATTTTGGCAGGACTTAGTAAAGACGAGGCTGAACTTAACAGTTGTGTCGACCGCCTGCGTTGTGGTCCCGCTGGACTTATTGCTGCTTCTGAGCAGTAGGTGCCTCAAGTAACACTCAGACTGGGCTTTGCGCGTGTCACTCTTTAGAAGCGAGTTGAGTTAAACGTGATTAATGAGTGCATCACTCCAAAGCAAACTGTACATGGATCGTTGGAACGACCGAAGCGGAGCAGGTGTGTTTTCCTTCTGTCGTTTGGCAAATTGGAAAATCTCAGGATAGGATTATTTATGGAGTGCCTGCTCCCGAGTTTGACGGGCAGTCAAAACAGTACCTTGTTCCTGGTCCAGCTGGGTCATCCGTACGGCCGTGCGGTCTCCTTTGCGCTCTGAAGATGGAGGCGATCTCTTACGTGAACTTCCAGATTGTCTCACCCAAGGGAAATTAAAATGCTGCGCCGCAACGCTGTAATAACAGAGCCGAATTCTTTGTGTTAAGAGCGTCTGAGGAATGTGGCCGGGTTGCTTTGGCTTGATCTAATCTTAGGGCCTCACACACGTGAAGCCTTAGCCGTCAGTCAAGATTAACACGAAACGGGCTCGCGCCTTATCCCAGACGTTCATGCCGCAGCGTTTGGAATTCAATTTCCACGTTAATGACCTGTATAATTGGGATTGATATTCATCCGAGTCTTAGACAGACAGACAGAAGCCTAAAATAAAGACAAACAAACAGCTAGAATTGGTCTTGGCAGTGCTGGTTAAACATTCACACATGTTTAACTTAATTGAGTCTCTGGGCCAGCAGCTTCTGAGCATCAGATGTTCTAACAGAGGTTGGACTGCTAAAGAATGCACATTTTAGAGGAGCCTTCAAAAAAAGAACTGTAGAGATGAATGAATTGTCCCGTTTTTAAACCTGCTTATCCTGTTCAGGCTGGGGAAGGGGATGGGGGGTCAGGAGCCCAAGTCAGAATTCAGAGTGCAGGTAGAGGTACACCCTGGATAGGTTTAATTCCGTAAGTGCACCAACCCTAAGTTCAGATTGCAAACCCCACCTGGTTTGGACCCAGACCCTCTGGAACTGTCGTTTTTTAGCAGCTCGAACCTGTAGAGATTCATGTAACTGGAAAAGGCTCCAAGTAGTTCTGAAGGCGTGGTTTTCATGAATTAGCAATTAAACGAATCATCCACAAGTAAAGCAAATTCCCTGATATCGCTGGTGCTGCATGTTCTACTAAGATCACACCACAAACACGATGTGCAGTGTAGAAAGAAGCAGGAGAGAAAAAACTCCTGGCTGGCACCAAAAAATGTCCATAATAAGAAAGCTAAAGAGGTTTAAATGGAAGAAAACTACAGCTTTCCCAAAAACGTCAATCTGGAAATAAGGAGGCATGTGGAAAGGTTCTGTGGACCAATAAAACAAATGTTATACATATTAGGCCCAACCTTTAGGCTTTTGAACAGTGGTTTTTTTCAGCACATTTGGAAATAGGGTTGGGTATCAATTGCATATTTACTAATTATCAGACTGGACTCTGGACCAGAAGGTACAAATCCAAATCCAACCTCTGCCACAGTTGGGTCCTTGAGCAAGACCCTTAACCCACAATTGCTTGGATTGTAAGACTGTAGGAGTTGTAAGTCACTCTGGATATGGATGTCTGATAAATACTGTCAAAGTGAAAAAAAATTGTTTATATTGGACTGCGGTAGCGTAAAGGTTAAGGCATTGGATTCGGGACCTGATGGTCCAGGGTTCAAATCCCACCTCTGCCAAGCTGCCACAGTTGGGTCCCTGAGCAAGGCCTTTAACCCACCGTTGCTTAAATTGTAAGACTTTGAGTTGTAAGTTGCTCTGGATAAGGGCGTCTGCTAAATACCGTGAATGTAAATGTAACATAATTTATTATTAAATCTAGATTTTGGCTCCAAACTGTTGAAAAATGGCCCAAATGATAAGGTATAAAGATTTTTTTAGAGGCTTTTAAAGACTTCTTTTTGATTTCAAGTTCAAAAGTAATCATTTTTACCTCAAGTTTTTCTTCCTATTTAAGTCGAATCATTTACGAGGCTTAATAAACTAAAAGAATGACCTAAGAACACAGGTTTTTCTTAATTACTGCTGATTATAAGTAATCTCTACTGCTGAAGCGATGAACATGTGGTCCAAAGGGACAGTAATCATGTTACTTTTAACATAATACTGTAGAAATGTGAAAAGAAAAGGTTCTTTCCTTTTGGATCCTGTTTGTCATTTCAGCAGTACATTAACTGGTAATGAATGAGAGAAGTTTCTTGTTCCTAGGTCATCGTTTTAGGACATTAAACCACATTAATTTGTTCATTTGAATCTCTCCCAGGTAATACAGCAGGGGCTCGAACCCAGTACCAACATTCGAATCATAGTTTTAAAAAGCGATGCAGAGTTTTCAGCATCGACCTAATGCTCACTGTAGAGGACAATCACGTCTATTTAATGTCAACACCTCGTACTGACTAAAGCATGGTGGAGTTGCATCATGGTTAGGAGCTGCTTTGTTTAAGGACTTGCAATCATTACGGAAGGAATTTAAGGATTGACAGAATTCTTAAAATTGCCAAATTCCTGGGACTGACCTAGTGGTTAATGTACTGGACTATGAACCAGAAGGTCCAGGGTTCAAATCCCACCTCTGCTTCAGTTGTGTCCCTGAATAAGGCCCTTAACCCACAATTGCTTGGATTGTAAGACTGTATTAATTGTAAGTCTCTTTGGTTAAGGGAGTCTGCTAAATAACATAAATGTAACTTTGGTTGATTCAGCAGAGACAATTGAATCAACTACAGATCGCTTATAAAGGAGCAAATACATCTAATGAAATGGCAACTCGAGGGTCCTGACCTTATCCCAATTGAGATGTTGTGCGATGACCAAAAACGGTTTTTATTTAAGAAATTCCAGAAAGCGTCTGAACAGCTTTATTGCTGCAAAGGATCCTTCTTTCAGCTATTAAATGAAAGCATTTACATCCAGCCTGAACTGTGCGAGATGAATCTACCAGCATGACTTCAGAATCTTCACCACAAGACACACATTTCTGGTAAACCTCAAGAAGAGAAAGGTCAGCTCAAAAAGCAGCATTACATGGCCTTGTGGATAGATGAAGACAAATAAACCAGTAGCAGATTAATGGAAAGAAAAGAGTGGGGAGGGAGAAAAAGGAACTGCTCATTATCTGAAGCTTAGCACCTCATCTTCAGGGTGGCACGGATAAGTATTGCTGCCACTGAAACTGTCTTGTTTATCTTTATTGATGACGTGTCTGCTGATGGCAGCGATGGGGTGGCTTTAACAGTACAGTCTAGAGAGAGTTACTAGAGAATTACTCCAAGCCTTCATGCATGGACAATAAACAGGATAAAGGACTGTGGTAGCTTACTGGTTAAGGTACTGTACTATGGACCACAAGGTCCAAGGTTCAAATCCCACCTCTGCCACATTTTGGTCCCTGAGCAAGGCCCTTAACCCACAATTGCTTGAATTGTAAGACTGTATGAATTGTTAGTCACTCTGGATAAGGGCGTCTGCTAATTGACATAAATGTTTTTTAAAAATGTGTAAAAAGAACCTTAGTAAAAACCGTTTTTAGTTCAAAAGGTTTAGACCTAACGACAGACCCTAGCTTACCTGTAGCTAAAGAGAACACAGAGTGAAACAAACTCATAGTGCCTACAGATATTCAAAATTTCTGCATTACATTCTTGGAAGAGCAACATAAGGAAATGGTGCCGGGCAGTATAACGGTTTATAAGTACCTTTTTTTAACGTATATTGTACGAAATGAATTTTTCATATCCACAATGTCATAACAATCTGTTAACTGCTAGAAGAGACTCTGTCTTTTGAGTGAGCAAACAGAGCCGGAAAATACCGATTGAGACCAGAGAGTCAAAAAGGAAAGAAAGGGGCTGTCTGTGGTCTCGGAGTGTTTTGGTTAAATATCAGACGCAGATGAAAAGATTGTATGTTTTAAAGTTTTTCCTCGCTATTGGAAGCTCCAGCAACGTACTCCATCACCTCAACAGAAAACATGTTGGGACACGGAGAGTGTACGAGATTATGCTGTTAACCAGTAGCACTGGTGAAACAGTGAAGTCGAAGGCTCAGGCAAAATTGCCTAACACTCGTTTATTTAAAAAAAAAAAAAGAGTTCGGATGATAATACGTTACAGTTCGTACAATTAAAATTATGCAATTTTTGTATACATCTGCTAACCCTTTAATTTGTCTTATGGGATGAAATAAACCATATAGTAAGTAAATCTTCATTTATATTCATAAAACATATATTTACTTAAATTGTTTTTGTACTGTTGACAGGAGAATAAGCCAGATTGTCAAATATCAGCCGCTCAGTGATTGTAAGCATCACCAGCCAAGGACTAGACATTTTAAGTGTGGTCATTTTTCCTTTATTGCCGTACAACACTAGAAAAAAAAAAGTTTGTGTACTTAAGGATATGGAATTAATATGGAGTACATATCCACTAAATTGTGAGAAGCATAACACAATTGAATTAGTGAATCTGATTCTGATTTTGGACTAAAAGCCCTGGCTTCCAGTCTGCATTCCATTTCATCTCTGAGGTGTCGGATAGAGTTGAGCACCAGTTTTGCGGAGGGCCATCTGGATTTTCGGACGATGCTTCTGGGACAGTGTTCTGTGTCTGGACTGAGCTTGGCAGAAGCGTTTGTTTCGATTAGAAAAACCTCAGCGTACATACCCAAACCCAGCTGTGAAGCCTGGTCAGGGAGCGTTATTGGGACTGTGGTAGCCTAGAAGTTAAGGTACTGGACTCTGGACTAGAGGTTCCTAGGTTCAAATCCCACCTTTGCCAAGCTGCTACTGTTGGGTGTTTGAGCAAGGCCCACAATAGATTTAGACTGTAAGACTGTATAACTTGTATGCCGCTCCGTACAAGAGCGTGTGTTAAATGCTGTTCTCGCAAATAGTATTTGCAGTTTTTGAGGAAATGGTCTAATTGAGATTGCATCAAAACTGTGTGTATAGACCTGGTGAATAATCCAGGCTTGTTAATCTGGATCTTACTGACCTCGTGAAGCCTAATCCTAATACTTTTTTATATACTTTACTTTAATACTTTATTGTCAGTAGGGATGCTCTGATCATGTTTTATACTGCCGATAAGCCGTGAGTACCGATCACATTGACTGGCTGTAAATTTTTCTAGTTAGTTATAATGAGTGCTACTGGCTATATGTTCTAGAGGAACAAAGGAGCAATAAAATTACTTAAATTAAATACTTTTTTCAAGTGAAAAAATACAAAATACTATCACACAATACAGCCACAACTATCCAGTCAGATGGGCAACTGAAAAAACACAGCTATATCTTCTATTAGTAAGAAAATCTTTAACATATTGGAAACATTAAGGCTCTCGAGGATAAATAGTCTGACTGTTGCACTTCCGGCTGCCTTCTTTTTACTGTCTGAGCTTTCGAAGACTCACCATACTCTGTCAAGTGTTTTAAATGATGTATTCAATTAGTTGTGTTGATTCATTTTAATGTGCTTCCCCCGCGAGGTATTTTTTCGTTGCAGGATGCAAACTCTACATCACTCTTACAGACCGTGTAAAAGTTCCACACGGCAGTCATGTCTGTTTATGATTTGCCACGGCAAGCCTGAGCAGTGTAAAGGAAAGGGGGTGGGAACACAACACTGCACACAGGTCCTCTGCGGGCTGCAAAGTACAGGTGATCGATTTTTGTGATGAATGCCGATGACATGCTTTGTCATTTAAATCGGCCGATAATAATCAGTGGCCAGTTGTGAGGTGGCACCCGCTGACCTGTGCGTCTTCTCCTTCAGCAGGGGGTTGTGCATGTGTGAGAGATGTTGAAATGCTGGGCTACTGGACATGCCAGGGACAAGGCGTGGTTTTGTTGAACCAAGTGTCGAACTGAGAATTTATGAGCCAGATTTTGGATTTGAAAGTCACTGGCTAGTTCAAGTTCAGCCAGAAGAAGGTTAGCTGGATGTTGGTAAGCTTGGTTAGCTGAATTTAGCAGTTGCAGACAGGTACGGGCAATTGTCACAAAACGACAGGTATGTCTTCTGATCTAAGGCTTCTGGTCAAAATCTCTTCTCATTTCCATAATATACTACCACTTGTTTTGCCCCTTTACAAAAATGGTGTCTCACTAGTCCACCACTTCTAAAGCACTGTAATTACAGAAACCATGTTGATATGTACAAACAGTATGGTCACTATATGCCTGTCAGTCCTTCCAGGGTGGAGTTTGGTTGACTCAAAGGAGCTGCACTTCATTACTGCTTTCATGGATTCTCATAAAGCTGCAATGTCTGTGTCTATGTGTCTTCATGGTTTTTTTTGGTTGTAGGGATATTTTTCCACTCCTGAAAATTTACATTTGGTTTTCCAGACCTGAAAAAATGCCCATTAAGTTTAGGAAAAAAGGGGTTGAAAAAGGTTTGTTATACTGATCTGCTTCTGATTACTGACTGTTCCAGTTGATCCAGTCCAGATTTTGGATTATTCTGTGAATAACTACAAGACTCGCTCTAGTGATTGGATTACATGTCAGATACCGAAAAGATTTTATGGAACTGCTAGCTGCTTTTAGCTACAGTTCCCCATCAAACTGGAATTCACTGTGTATTTCAGACATTTCTTACTAGAGTCACTCAGTCATTTAATACTTTATGGCTCCCCGCAGAGAGCGGTAGCATCGCTGTCACACAGCAAGAAGGTCACGGGTTCAATACCAGGGTGGAACTGTCTGGGTCTTTTCTGTGTGGAGTCTGCATGTCCTCCCCGTGTCTGTGTGGGTTTTCTCTGGTACTCCGGTTTCCTCCCACAGTCCAAAGACATGCATGTTAGGTTAATTGATTACTCTAAATTGGCGCGCGCGTGTCATATATTTATATATGACTAGTCTTGAGATGAACTTTTGTATGGATATAACCTTGTGTGTGCCGTTGAGATGGCCACTAATGCCGATAGTGACGTTAAAAAAGCCAGAAATACAAACAAATCTTCAGAGAGCCGGTAAATGTTTTTTTTTTTTTATTTTGACATTTCCATTTTAAATTGTTTTGGATTGTTTACTATTTAAGTTTACCATATATTATATAATTTTATTTGACTGTTTTTAATCTTAATGTTTTATTATATTTTAATTACTTTACTTCAGTTTTATTTGATTTTACCTATTTAAATTGAATTGTATTTTGTATTCTTAATTCCTAGTTTACCTGTTCATCCTTTTTTGTTCTTTACTCAAGCTGTTGTTTCTTATGTATTTGTATAGATATTCCTTTTGTCATTCCTTTTCTTTTGACCTTGGTCACATTGTAAAAGACAGTCTCCCCTGATGTGTTCCGAAAACACGCAAGGTTTGGTTGGTTGATTTACAAAACGAACGCAAAGTTGTCATTTTTTTTCCCATAGGTTTTAAAATGCATGTTTAAAAGAAATGCGGGCTATTTATTTATTCCCGCCAAGCGTACGAATTGTCCAGACTTGTGCAAAACAGTACATATTGCCTAAATGTGTATGATGGGGCTTTTCCTTGCCGCTGTTGCCTCTGCTCTGTTCAGACGTCCTAGAGCAGAGGTGTGACCATGGCTGTTTCTAAAACCGCTCTATGAAGAAATTAAATAGATTATTTGGTTTTGTTCTACTGCTCAGACCCTGCTCTGATTAACGCTGGCATTGGCTCGTCCAAACCACCACCACCCCCACCCTCGGTTTGTTTGTTTTCGGATTTGCGGCTGAACTCAGATACGGTGTGATTGGAGGTATGAGGGTGAGGTGGAGCACGGAGAGAATACGGCTTAAGTATACATGAGAGCAGCAGAGCCTCTTTTGCCTGTGGTATGCTGCGGGTGGAGCCTCTTCCATCTGCGCTAATGTGGGGCTTCAGCAGAGTCAGATGAGATGCCTGCCATCCTTGATCACTGTGTTCATCAGACTACAGCAGCCTGCAGGCCACACTTTACATTTCCATCACATCATTATCCTCAGAGGGATTCACACGGCATGGACAAGTAGCGCAGCTTCTTATCAAATTAACTTTGGGTGTGTCGTCTGGTTATTTTACCACCGTGTGTGGCTCGTCTGGATTTCGAATGGCAAGATAGCTTAGTGGTTATAATAAGGCAGCTGTGTGTTGGGGGGGGGAGGGTTGAAACCTGACCTCCCGGATGGCGGCACCTGCTCAGCGAGGTGTGTGTGACCTCCTAGCAGATGTTGTGTTCCAGCAGTGGCACGGTGACCCTCTTTCCTAGATCTGGGACTAATCCGGCTGCGGCTGTTTTGTTGAGGACTGGGAGCTGCGACCATGTGTTTATTTTTACCAGGCTAAGAACAGCATGCTGTGTTTGAGTGAATTTGTAATCTGTATTTAAACACTGAGACATATGGTCATTATGGGGTATTGCGTTCGCCCGCCACAGAGACGGAGGTTGTCATGGAAACGAGCAGGTCGGAGCCCGTCGCTCTTTGTGTTTATGTCCTTTCTCAAGCAAGGATGGGAACCATTAGGGACCGAGAGCTGAGCATTAAGAATACCCGGTTCCCCCGCATTTATTCAATGATTGTGTGTTTATTCTGATAGCATAAACTGCTATAGTAACTGAGACTTAATCAAAGTAGAGTGTAGAATTAGAAAGTATAGAAAGCATTAAAAACATTGTGAGTTTTGTGATTTATGATTACACTTTATTTCAGTTATTTCTCCACTGGAGTGGCAAAACAATGCAAATAATGTTAAAGTCAAATTAGTTTATATAGCACTTTTTTTAGTTGTGCATTGTCTCAAAGCGGCTTTACAATATTATTTTATTTTACAAAAAGCCAATTCAGACATTGGCAAGGAAAAACTCCCTAAATAAAGAAGCAAGAAACCTTGGGAGGACCAAGACTTAAAAAGGGACCCTACCTGCTTGGGTGACCTAGATAATTGGTCTGATCATTGTTTTGGCCATTTGTGTTTACATAGAGTTGGGAAATGGCCACAATCGTGGCTTTATAAGATGGTGAGAGGTTTACTCTGAGGCTCCGTCCTCGGTTCAGGGATGGCCGTAACTTTTTCACATAGATGGCCTCTTTGACACCCTGTTCATACCAGGGTTTCTCCCTACCGTGGAGGCTCCTTGCACACAAAGATTTAATCATAAAAAGATATAAATCTTAGAGATAAAACTTAAACTTGTATGTCTAGATCTTCAAAAGCTTCCAAAAATGAGCCTCCTAATTTTTTTCACCTCATTTTACGTAAAAGAAAGGGTCATTAGTTGGTAATCTGTAATTTATGCAACCCTTTCCAAGCCAGTAACCAAGGTCTTGAATATACTGCTCACAAAAATTAGGAGGTACTCCTAAATGAAATGTCCCATTATGAAATACAGTGATCACTCGTTTATGGTGGGGGTTACGTTCCAGGTCCAGCTGAGATGTACAAAAATCCGCGAATTAGGGACGCTATATTTAAGTATTTATAGACTGTTAGCGGTAGAACTTGCAGAACGTTTGGGTAACATCGTAGGGCTTGAATGAATTCAGTCTTTTATTAAACTTTCACAAACAGCGAACACAAAACCACAGATAAAAACTTGTCATGTCGGCAAGTAGCGACTCAGGCGGCC
>JAVSBV010058956.1:0-10653 GCA_033117975.1 Parotocinclus spilosoma
TGTCTAGGTGACCCCAAACTTTTGAACGGTAGTGTATATATATATATATATATATATATATATGGATTCTTTTAAAAATGAGAGTATATTTTATTATAGAATATTTTTTGTGAGTAGTCTAGAACTTAGATTACATATAGGTTTGAAATAATGCATTAGCATTTCTTATCATTTTTTTTTTCAACAAAATTGTTATTTTCCAAACAAGAAATCATAGATTGCCACCACTAAGTAACAATGTGTTGGGTGTTTTTGTTTTTTTGTTGTTTTTTTTGTTGTAATGGGGGGCTGTTAATAACTACTGTTGAAGGGCACAATGCCGGTTTACGACTTGATGAAGGCAGGTCGTGTCAGCAGCTCACTTGAACCATGGTTCAGGTCCATGTTGGATGAATCAGTTAGTTTCTATGGGCTCCAATATGCAGCAGATAGAACCGATAGCAAAACTCACTGAGTTGGTTAATTTCAGAGACCCTGCTTGATGCAGCACTTGAAACCATTTATCCCATCGGGCTAAGTACTGAATTTGCATTTCTGATTGAGCAACTTTTATTATGGGCTTACTGAACTCTGTATGGTTCTAGACTCTTGCTGTGTCTTTGATGAAATAAGCTTTAGCTCATGCCAGGTCTGAGAGACAGACCCTCTGGTTACCCGCTGTCTGAGGTAGTGTGTGTACACAAGCTGCACTGTTCAGACATACTGCCTTTCTTTCAGTCCCTCTATCTGTATTTTTTCTCATATTCATAGTCTCGCTCTCTCTGACCTTATAAAATATGATGGATCCTGTCCAAGACCTCCATTAGTTAACACCACCATCTTGTAGGCACAGTGGTTTGCAGGTTTGCCAGGAACTTTGGCAGGAATCAGCTATGACTTATACTTAATTCCCACACAGAGCAAATTACAGTGGGGAACTCAATGGCCCACTAAAGCTAGATCTGGTCTGTCAGATTCTCAGTAGAGTCTGTGGCCCCTGCACCTGGGGGACCTTCTGCTCTGGGGAGGGGGGTTTCTTTTATTCTTCCCTGCTGAGCTGTCTTCAAAGGCAGTACAGGCTTCATTGCGCACACCCCTGTTTTCATTGCCCAAGAGATTAGCACTAATCTGTACCAGTGCACCTTACATCCACCCACTTTTACAAAAAAAAAACATTTCTCACTACGCTCTTAGGTTAACAGTGGACATAATCCACATTTAAAAATGACCTGTAGCAATTTGGTCATTAGAATTGAAGATATTGATAGTAGGTAGGTTTAGATGCTGCACTGGGTATCAACATTTTACCAGTTTTCAGCATTAGTATAAGAAACGTTCAAGCTTTTATGATTTAAAGCTTTTATTCAGATAGGCTAAATTGATTGGTTAAGTCTATAGGCAAATTGAAAATTACAGCCTGGGTACGCTGGAAGCAAGGTTTATATAGCAAATATGTTGGCGAATTTCTTATTAACTAATTTTGGATCAACTTGGGTCATGTATAGTTTAGTGGAATATTTGGACATTTCTAGCTGCCCATCAAACAATGGCAGAAAACAACCGGTAATGGCAACATAGTAAACAGGTAGTAGTAGTACAAAGTGTGTCAGAATTATGACTGATATTGGTATGACTCAGTTTAATTTATTATATTTCAAAATAATTTTATTTCTGAACATGTCCCATGATGGGGTGAATCAACTATACACTTTACACTAAGCAGAGTTAGAACTTTTTCTAGCTGATTATTCAGTTTGGCATCTTTGGATGAAGCATTTATTTAAGCCATGACAGGTCCATCTCCTTGCCCTTTTCACACTAACGCTTTCATGTTTAACAAGCTGAACTGACCTTTGACCGACAATGACATGTTCACATGCACATTTGACAATTGGGCGTCAGTAATCTTTTGGTTCAGAGGTTATCACTCAATGATGGTGACACACACACACACACACACACTCTCAGCAATCACTTTATTAAGTGCACTTCCTCGTTTCTACAATAATTGTATATTTAATCCGTTTTACCCTGTACTCACATGGTCAGAACTCCCACAGGATCAGCCCAGATCAGGTACTAGTTGAGTGGTGAATCATTATTAACCCTGCAGTGGTGGCGGCTTTTAGTGTGTGTTGTGCTGGTGTGCATGGATTTACAAAGTGCCTCTATGTGGGTAAATGATGACTGTAGAAACAAGGAGGTGTACCTAATAAATTGACTAATGAATACATTTGGAAACAAAGGTTTTTTTTTCAGCTCTCCCATAGTCCCTGCTTTAAGAAGCCAGAATAAATGTTTACACAGGGAACAATTTTGTAGATGTGCACTGTCGTCAGTGGCATTTTCCTTGTGGTAAATTGCTATCTATTATAGCAGCAGCCTTTCATTTTGCTACTGGCGTGGTTTCTTTTGAGGATGTGATGCTGAAAATTGAGTGTGAAGTATGCCATTTTAACCTGAGGCTTGCTTCCCATGTGTTGTGTATCATTAACTGCCAAGGCTATGTAAAATGGTTAACATCAGAGACATCAGTGCTGGAGATGGCTGTTATTTGGAGTTAAAGTATAACCTCAAGTCCAAAGCTAAGCCAGCTTTGCTGGCATCAGCATTTTAAGTGACGGGATTCATAAGGATGCACACTGGAATGAAATTATGCAGTGAATTTAGTAAGTCAGTACCAGATTGCATGGGGATCTCTAAACCATGAGGTAATTTCCGATGTTTTATAACTCATAATGGTGATCTAATCAAAGGAAACAAAAAGTAGGTTAACAAGTATTGCCCCTGCCAGCAGTGGTGTTATTTATCTGGGCTTAATCCAAGTACATAGCAAACTGAGGGCAATTTTGAGCAGAACTTGTGCTCCCTCAATCTCGTCCAAAAAAGAGGTTTTCGGAAATGCCAAATCATAGGACTTCCACCACCAACAAGCACATGCCAGAATGGCAGTCTTAATTGAGGCTATCTTCTGTGGCAGAAAACTCCTTGATGCAAGCAGAGATTGTGCTTGTTTACTTTGGGTCACTAGGCAAAACCCTGAGCTGATCCCAGCATGGGCTCAGCCACACACCACAAACAATACTGTGCCAGTTCTGCGACACACACACAGGAGTACATTAAGAAACCTCAATAAAAGCTAGCAAAATCCTGGGGCTTGGACTGTTTCACACAGTGTCTACATTGTACAGGCTTATACAATTAAGAAATTAAAACCACTCCAAGGAAAGGTACATTTTAAAATACATTGGGGAGAAGTGGGAAGTGGGGGTGAGATTTTTTGAAAATACTAGCTTCAGTGTTTACATAAGGCATGAGGGCATCACTGATTTGTAAAATAGTGTATTAAAATTTGATTATATGATGCATCTCGTACATTTCGTACTGTAGACATGTGCAAATTAAATTATTTAAATAAAAAGACCGGGGTGCATAAACCTTTGCATACGACTCCAACTACCAGCTTTCCTCATATTGCCAGCAGTCAGTGCTTGAGACAGAGCCACATGTTGTACTGCAGGAAGGGGAGTGTGTTTATGTAAACTGGGCTGGCTGGAAGTTGTGCAAATGCCTTATAAATGCACACAGAGATCGCTTGAATTCTATTTGGATTGCTGTTGATGTGTTAAGCATAGTGAAACTCAGTTTAGTTGCTTCCAGTCTTATGTTTGCTGGGCATAAATGAAAGTCTTAATATTTAGTGGGTCAATATCGCCTTCTTGTAGCCATTGTGTCAACCCCCACCCCTCCTCTTTGCCCTCCTGTTACATTTAAACAGTGAACTCCCTGGCTGCATTTGGGTTACTGGGTTGAAAGCTAAGCTTTCATTACTTGTTTATACTTTGTCAGCAGTCAACTATATAATCTGTAACTGTCAACCAATCCATAAATCCAAACTCACTGTAATGACCTCATGGTCCTTCTGCTCCTATTCATTTCAGTTTTTGTAATGCCAGAGTTACAGATGACTTCAAATGGTATTCTCTGCTGTGATTTGTCCTCACTTGACATTCACTTACGTACCCTAAAATAAAAGAATGTACTCTTTACTATTCAACATTTAAAACATTGGCATTCTTTGTAGAAAGGGTTATTTTACAAAGCTAACAAAGAACAATGAAAATGAATCAATCAAAAAAAGTCGTCAAAATTATTTTATTTTGTTCAAAAAAGTCATCTTCTGTGACATAGAACTTTGATTAATGAGCATCCTTCTGCATGAAGACCGTTTACGAAACATGAAGGAAAACATAAACTGGCAAGAATACAATAAAGGGTATTATGGAGTAGCAAATCCAAGTTTCAAATTTTGGGGTCCAGTTGTCCAGTGGTCATTATACCATAGCTAAAATAACTCTTAAATGTGTGACAAGACTGTTGCACTGTAATGTATTGTATAGAGAAATTAAAAAGAAAAATAAATCTAAAACAAATCTTGACCATCATTTCTTTGTAAATGCTTATTGTTTGCTTGAAACAAAATTATATGTACATATCTATATACAATTTGATATATTCAACATGCCATATGTTGACTACCAGGTATCCGTTGGCAGAGTATACTTTTTGGATGTATTGGTGATGACATTACATTTTTCCAAATTTCCCCCAACCATACAGTGCAGTGAGTGTTTTGTAATGAATATGACTTTGGAGAGCAAAAAGATATTGTCACTAGTGAAAAAATGCCTTTTCACTGTGGACAGAAGGCCAAAACCGAGAAAACCATTCAAATGCATCCATATTAATATGGACAAAGTCCAAGTCAACATTGGTTTTTAGTCATTCGGTTTTATAACGTGACAAGTTCTTGTGTGGTGCCGTCATAAAATATTTACACACTCATTGAATCATGTGGTTTGTTTATGTTAAGAAGTGTTCCAGCAGGCCTTTTAACACACAAGTGGACTTTGTTTTTAAAGAATCTGAGAGAATTTTATCCCTTTCCCCTGCTCTGGTTGTGCCAAGAAGCCAGCTGGCTTTAACTGATGAAAGCTGAAATAAGCAGACCAACTGAGGAAAAGAGTGTCCCCTAGTGGTCCTGCTGTGTGAAACCTCATCGATCAGACGTGTGTGTGTGTGTGTGTGTGTGTGTGTGTGTGTGTGTGTGTGTGTGTGTGTGTGTGTGTGTGTGTGTGTGTGTGTGATATTGTTGTCAAATATAGAATTCGTAACGTACGTAAAGTACCTGTGCTTGACAGACACAGTGATTCAGTGATGTGATTTCTGCCCTTTTCTCTGACATTCCAGTAAATGCAAACAAACAGATTTAACCAATAATTTTTTTATTGTACTTTACATGCTCTTTAGTAATGGGAATCTCAAGATCTGTGAATCGGTATGTACTTTTATTTCTGTGAAGCTAGCATGCTTCTTTTCATCAATACGTTTTAAGTAATGTTGATTGTAGAAACTACAAGATTGTAAGTACCGTCTACGTTCAAGTAATTTCCATTATATAGATGTTATGTTAAGTTGAGTTCACTGAATACAGGACACACCAGCTCGACATGATTCATTCAAGGTGTTTAAGATATAAGGTGGCAGATAGTTAATATATGATGAAAATATATAATATAAGCAATCTAAAATTCATTTTTTGGCCAGACAACACTGAATTAGAGTTAGTATTAAAGACTTATTAAAGGCTACTTTGGGATATTTGTGGTTTCATACTTCTTCCAATTACAATAATATTTTACAATCTCGAAAGTGTCTTGCTTACTGTATTTACTTCATCATTACCTTAATCACAGTTAGAATGGGATTTCTGCAGATTTTTTCTCTTATGCTTTGATTCTTTTAATCTCATCCAGCAATTCATTTTGTGCCAATTGGTGTGTGTGTGTAGTTGGCAGGCTTTAAGAGGGAGCACATCACTGGACTTTAATGAGTTCAGTGATTGTAGTATGTGTTGTGAGTAGTGGTTTTGTGAAAGAATCCAAACATGGACCACAGGCTCCAGATGCCCCAGGCAGACCATTATTGTTTAGGTGTGACTGATGCTGCTGGATGCAAGGTCACCATATCCGCAATGTGTGCTTTCTCTCATCCGGCATTAGGTTTGTTTGTTTATTTGACTTCTTTAACATCACTATTAGCATCAGTAGCCATCTCAAGACTAGTAATATATATATATTCAAGTTAATGCCAATTTAGAGTGATCATTTAATCTAACATGCATGTCTTTAGACTGTGGGAGTAACCTGGAGTACCCAGAGTAAACCCACACAGACATGAGCCGCTCCACCCTGGGATTGATCCCGGGAACTTTCCTGCTGTGAGCCAGCAGGGCTACCCACCGAGCCACCGTGGCATTAGGATAATGTTTTATGAACTCATTATCTACTTTCAGCTTCTTTATAAGTTATACACAATTGGCTTTTCAACTACAAAAAGAAAATACATCTGCTTAATAACATTATTCAGCTATGAAATGATTCATCTATATATATAATTATAGACATCATGGATCATAGATAGGTCATCTTCTGATAGAAGATTCAAGCAGTGCTGAGTTTTCTCTCGCTGCCTTCTGTATTATAATCCCAATTCATGATATGGTGGTGTGAGTCCTGGGTTTACCAGAGATTCTCACAGTGTGCAGGCAATGGAATAGTTGAATGAGACAGAAGGACACAAGACTGGCCAAATGCTCAATGAAGTCTGTGCTCAGGAAACAATGAGACCATCCCTCAGCAGCACATGGACATATGGATCTGTGTGGTAGGCATTCCTTCACTTTTATCCACCTCAGTAGAATTCTCAATACAAGTGTCAATCTTCCGCAAGTAAGCTTAACAAGTAGTTCAAGAAGTATGGATTATTTATTTTTTTTATTTAGCAAATGTTTTTTTGTTGAATAAAGAAACAATAATACAGATAAAGCAATTTTTTACAGTTTATACAGCCTTAAATGTCCAATGTACAGAACTGCATAATAAAGCCAACAGAAAATGAACATCCCAATATTTATTTCTTTACTGTACTTACACTATCTTTTCCCATAAGCCATCCACAGAAACTCACCATTATGCACACTGAAAGGAAAAATGAACAAATTAAAACAGCATTTAAAATCATTGTTTATACAGACAACACACTTATTTCATGCATTTTGTGCAGAGACACTGACAGATACATACATTAATAACTTGGAATAATAAGTTATTACAATAGAACAGACATCTAGCAAAACAATGCATCTTCTATGTGTAGTTAGGAGGTATTTGTACTTGACCAAAACACTTATTTGCCCTTGTACCTGTGGGGAAATTAATGCAGATAATGCAGTCAGTACACTCAGGATGAAATTAAATGTGTAATGTGTTCTCAAAATGTAATGTGTTTAGAAATGTTTTTTTTTATCACACTAAACTGCTGAGCTGGGTTTATCAATAAAGTATCTGTTTTACCTACTATTCACATATGACATTTTGACTTTCAGAATGCCACGTGCCTTGTCACCAATTACCATGATGTCAAGTACCATCGCAACCTACACTTTCCCATAGACCCCTCCATCTGTTATCCACCCCCCACACCACCTGCTGCTCAGAGCTGGGCACATGGTTATTGAATAATACATACTTCACCAAGCATGTGTCCAGTCTACGATAAAGTATACCATAGTTTTTGAATTTCATGGTTGCAATGTACACTGTGTACTGTGTACAATAAGGTTAAGACAACAATTTCACTAAAAAATTAAAGTCCAGACTTTCTTTTCTATCTTCTGAGAGTCACTGTGTATAGACATATATTTCAACAATAATTTTTAAATACTCATTTCATGAGTACTTTAAAGCCACCTTCAGAGATGTTTGTAAATTGCTTGAAATCACCTACTTCAACATTAATAGCTCATAGAATGTTGTCAAATAAATAAAAAATAATATACATCATTGCCTTAACCAGTAACACAAATAATTGTACTTTCAGGTTTTAATTGATTTTATACAGATACCCATTTAGTTCCAAACAGTTCCAAAACCTTTGTAGTGACTTTTTGCAATGATATAAATAGTATTAAATTAGTATTGGTGCTGCACAAAAATTTTGTAAATATGTTATGAATCTTTGTTTATAACATAAGAATTCTTGGGAAAATCTTGATACCATATCACTTCTTAAAGTCCAGATGGTCTTACTGTGTAAATGCTCCCCTTAAACAAAGAGAGATCAAACAGTGTGGCTAATGTGGTGTGTAACAAGACACACTTCTATTGTGTCCTTCTTCTATTGGTCAGACTGTGGGAAAGTGAAGATAACCCTCTCTCTCACAGACTTCATGTGAAATAAACTACAGCTGCCCTTGTATAAGGCAAAATCCCATACAGGCAAACAGAATACATATACATCAAATGAGTATAGTTTGAAGAGAAAACTTTGAAAACGACTAAATTATTCAATCAAAAATAATATACAAAATTAAAAACAAGTCACTAACTGCGATACATAGCACAACTAAAACTGCATCACGTTGATTTAATAATAAACATCACAACTGGATTATATTGCTAAATTCTATACTTTTAAGCACCAGAGAGACAGGGATTCTATGAACCTATTATCATTCCTAATGAGCCATTGGAACTCTTACAATGGCTTTGGGTTCATGTAGATTTGGTGGGAATATCAGCATGGCCCTTGGTCATGAAATACCCCACCTGTTGTCTGTGACTATCACTGTTTATGCAGACATCTAATAGTGAGACCATGCTGGACTTTAAAGTATTGCATCTCATAGTGTATGTTAATAAGGAAAAACAAACAAACAATAAATATGGCTGATATTATTATTCTTTTGGAAACAATATTGAACATTTCATGCTACAAAGTCAGATACTACAAAATACACTGAACCAATAAAAAAATACATTTAAGGAATAAAGCACGAACAATCATTCAGCAATTACACTAGGAATACATTGTAGGTCTGTTACGATCCTACGACAATTACAAGGTTTTCATTTATGCTTCTGTGAACTTAACAGCTATTTCTGCATAACCTTACTTAATTGTCATAGCTATTGATCAGCACCCTAGTCCTGTTTCACAGTTTTTCTTTAGTTTATTCCAGTAAAATCTATTACATTACATTTACATTGAGTATTAAAAAAAACTTACTAAATAGGTGTGTGTGCAGCACACAGACTGTAAATTGCAGGGTTTTTCATCTGTCAGATCTAGTGTGTAGCAGACACGTGAACTTGATCACTATAAACTGAATACCAAATAGGTCCAGTGGTGTAAAAGCATTATTATATTCCCAGTTAGTTGTTAGGCTGGGAGCAGGGAAGCGTGTAGGATTAGGTTTAGTGTGAGATTTAAGCAACCTGTGCAGCAGTGACACATCAAAGTGACTCTCATAAAGGACTGACGCGTTGAACCTCTTTCACGTGCACACTTCAACCACGTGCCCTCATTACTCCCAAGCATGTGTCATGCTCCTGCAGGCTTGTGCCTCAAACACACACACACACACACACACACACACACACACACACACACACACACACACACACACACACACACACACACACACACGATCACAGAGTAAGAGCCTTGGACACTTGATTTGAACTGAAAATACAAAATACAAAATAATTTATATAGAAAGCTTCTAATGTAAACATATGTATTAAAAAAGAAAGCTTTATTAAGTACCCCTCCTTGTTTCAACAGTCATTCCCAAATGCAGCTTCATGCACCACATACTGCAGGTGCACTTTGTAGTTCTACAATTACAGATTGTAGTCCTTCTGTTTCTCTGAATTCTTTGTTTATCGTCTTTACTGTGTTCTGAAATAGTCATGGCCCCACAGGACCAGCACAAATCAGGTACTATTCACTATATATAACACAGTGACTTTGTGTGGTGATGCGTTTGTGTGTGTTAAGTTGAGATTTTAATGGATCAGACACAGCAGTGCTGCTGGAGTTTTTAAACATCTCAGAATCACTACTGGACTGAACACAGTCTGTCTCACATTTTCCTGGATCCAACATTCACTCCTTTGCCTTGCTGTGCCTAACTATGCAATACCTTCACACACCCTACTTTGGGAAACACTTTCTTCATCAGAGGATGGTGAACACAAACTGCGCAAAACAGATGAGCTACTGTCGATAATTTTACATCTATGAGTTGGCACAGTATGGTAAATATGTATAACAGAGAGCACATGTGAGTGAACAGTGTTTAAATACTCCAGCAGCTTTATTTTCACTGTAGACAGTAGAATGATATTAAGTCTGTGTCCCCAGTACTTCACAAACAAAAGGAATATTAATATTGACATACAAAGTACAAAATGTAAACAATACAATAAACAGTAAATTATACCAATAAAGAAAATATTAAACTAAACATAGAACAATGGGAAAGGTATTTGCTAAGTTGTAAGATATACATGGAATATCAGTGCAGTAAAGTATTGTTTTCGAATTAATGCAATGTGAAAGTAGTAGATGATACTATGAAGAATGTGTTAAAATCGGCTCAGAAATTAAATCAGCAGGTACTAATGACAGTCACACCATTACAGTTATGACACTATTTGTAGCACTGTCTCTAATGAGTCATTTTATATATATATATATATATATATATATATATATATATATACATACATATATATAATGTATATATACATATGTGTATATATGTAT
>JAVSBV010058977.1:0-10653 GCA_033117975.1 Parotocinclus spilosoma
ACATAAGAATGAGTTACATAAGAATGAGTCGCCTTGAAGAAACGCTCATTTCTAGAACAATCAATAAAGTATCACTTTTTAAACACTTTAAAGCTCCTACTAGTAGGAAGTAAAAGTGTTTTTTTTTATATATATATATATATATATATATATAATGTATGTATACATATATATATATGTGTGTGTGTGTGTGTGTGTGTACGTATGTGTAAGATTATGTGGGTTTATGTTTAGGTAGCTTGTAAATAAATATTAAAGTCTTTTGCAACATGGCTTCTACGGGACTTTAATTAGGTAACCTATACGTTTTAATTCTGGCTGATGGATATACAATAAGTTGTCTGTGTGTGCTACCTACCAAGCCACCGTGTTGCCCTTAATACTGTAGTATAGAATAAATAAAAAAAAATCATATAGAATGTTTATAAAATCAAATTCTTATAATAACAGCGAATATGAGCTTATTTGTCAGTTCTATAATAAATCCCCAACTGTCTCCAGATTGCAGTGTAGCTAAAGCAGTATTTCAGTGTTTTACAACCTCTGTTAAATGCTGAACTGTGATTTTTTTTTTTTTTTTTTTTTTTAAGAAATCAATCTCTGTGAGTAACACACTCTATAAATTAATCATGCCATTTAGTGCAATATCAATGCTGCGTTCATTTTGATGCCATAAACCTGTCTTACCGGTGTACATAAATTGTAATTGTAATTAGATTGAATTTTTTAAATGTATTTTTTATTTATTTATTTATTTTTTACTCCTTCCTCACTTATTCACCACTATAATTTGGGTTTATTTCTCTTCCACATCATTGTCTTATATAACCTATGTAACTTCAGCATTGTGCAAAAGTCATATGGAAGTCTTATAAAATGTAGTTTTCGAATGATATAATGACCACAGATAACATCTTGTTGATGAGTTTGGAGCCAACACTTTTAAACTTGGATTTGTCACTCCGTAATACTCACTTCGACTGATCTTCATCCCAATATTTGTGATCCTTTATAATCCATTCCCCTCCTGAAAATGCTTTCTTTGCTTCCACCCTTCCAAAAAAAGTCAGAGATTTTTGTTTTTGAATACTGCACATACTTGTCTTGTATTTTCAGATTCTAAAAAAAAAATCATCAGTAAAGTTTGTTCTGTCCATTTCTCTCTCTGTCCATCAAATCAAATCTAATTTATTAGGGTATATAACATATATTTGGGGCTGCTATTCACTTGCCACACCTATTTGTTAATATAATATGCAGATGCTCAGTGGCACAGTGGTTTATTCTGTTGCTAACAACTCCCTAGTCCTGCTTCCAGCTTGTCCTGTGTGTAGTTTCAATATTCCTTGGTTCAGGCTGATTAGAGTAGAGTGTAGCCTCTGGAAACTTAACTTAAAATTAGTCTCGACTAAGGAAAATTCAGTGATATCTGACATAAAGACAACCAGTGCTTTAATATTTTGACTTAACGATAGCTGAGATCAGTGTTAGCACAGAAATCTTGCATCATTTTAAGAAGTTTATGAACAAATGCTTTCGCCATCTGTCTGCTTGTTATGTCAGAACACCAACACTTGAGGTACAACCCACTGAGAGACTCCTGGGTTCTGGTGTCGGCTCATCGGATGAAACGACCGTGGAAGGGGCAGGTGGAGAAAGTGCCTGAAGACAATGTTCCTCGTCATGACCCCAACAACCCCCTCTGTCCTGGGAGCACTAGAGCTAATGGGGAGGTGAGACCTCATTATAATCACTGCTTAGGCAGTTTGATTTTCTCAGTTTTGCAGAACCTTTAGTAGTTACATGAACGAGATTGTTGCAGAAATATTATGATGCACATTACTGCTAGACCAACAGATGGTTTCATATACAGGTAATATTTGTGGATTAGATCATTTTCTGTGAAACAGATTTTGGGCAAATATAAATGCACGATGACAAATAAACATAAGAATGAGTTACATAAGAATGAGTCGCCTTGAAGAAACGCTCATTTCTAGAACAATCAATAAAGTATCACCTTTTAAACACTTTAAAGCTCCTACTAGTAGGAAGTAAAAGTGTTACCTTGGCCGTTAAAGCAATTGACGTCAATTGGATGGGCGCTTACCTGTATTTGTTATTTTAGTGGTCTGTTGAACAACTGCTGGTAAAGCAGTGTAATTATATGCATGTAGCAGTTCATACCGCCACAAGTAAAACTGTGATGGCTCAGTTGTTGAATTACTGGACTACTGGATTATTATTAAGGTTCCCCAGCAAGGTCCTTAACTAAATATGCCTTATAAGTTTATATCAGTAGTAAGTTGCTCTGGACAATGAATATCTGCCAATACAGAGTGAGTCAAAGTCACAGGAAACGTCGCATGCTGCATCCTGAACTTTTTGCGGTTGTCAAAGCCATTGTTGAGGTTTCTTGGATTCCACAGTTGTCCATAAGAGATGTAACTGTGCTGTGTGAAATTGGTGATCTTTCTGGGTGTTGGTTGTTAAAGTCTGCAGCTATAATACAGCAGCTGCGTTTCCCAGACATCAGAATCGTCAGTCTATCTTTTTTGAATCACAAGAGATATTGCAATCTGATTCTGGTCTTCTTTGATGTGCTACATGACCACCTTCCCATTGCCCCATTGGAAAAACGTGCCTTTGATCCAATATGGTGGCTTGTAGTCATAAAAGATAGGTATTTATCTATCTGTTATTTTTATCATCAGTGTTTGTTTGATTGTTTGTATTTATTTAATGTCACTGTCAGCATCAATGGCCATTTTTGTAACGGATAATGTATTATATAATATATTATATAATCTATTATCCTACTGCATGTCTTTGGACTGTGAGAGGAAACCAGAATACCTGGACACAGGTCATTTACATCGAACCCCGGACCTACCTGCTCTGATGGTGCTACCCACCGTGCCACCATTTCTGGACAACATAACTAATTAAACAATGAATTGTAGACAAGATCCTCCAAAGAGTCTCTAAATAACTCAACACTGTGGGTCATTTACAGCTGCCTAAAATGATATGAGTGGATTCATAAAATGTAGATTCAGCTTTTTCTTTCCCTTGTCTTTTGTGTCAGCTTGAGCAGCTTTTTATCTTTGCGACTTGAGCAGTTTTATCCCTTTATGAGGCAGAAAGCTTACGGTGGACATTGTGGGTAAGTGCTTCGAGTAAAAATTGCTCACTGAGGATACTGAAGTGTCATCAGATTACTCTTGCTCAAAAACAGCAGAAATAATGATTTCTCTTTTTTGTTCTCTGCACCTGCCCTGGTGACTTGCATAGATCTGAATAATTTTACATGCTGTTGTTTAATGACCTTCCTAGTGTGGCAAATGTTTCTTGCTGACTCCTCTGCCCTGGAATTTTTATAGTTAATAAAGTGGCTTGGTTTATAGCATTCTGAGAATTGAATGCATTTTATAGACGACTTCCTATTGTGAATTAGTTAAATAATTTATGATATGTTATTGTACATTAAAAGGTTATGAATCCCAACATCAGTAATTATTACTGAATATAATATTTATGTGCGTTTCAGGTAAATCCTGATTATGACAGCACTTTCTTCTTTGATAATGACTTTCCAGCTCTTCAGCCAGATGCTCCAGACCCTGGTAAGAACTCCTGTTTCTGATGTAGTTTTAAGTGATGTAATTATGATATAGCGCTTGCATGTACAATACATGGCTAAAATATTTAGTAAGTAGGTAGTTTGGGACACGTGTGGTGCAGCAGCGATTTGGTAGTCCACCAGCGTACTGACTCGTATTCTGACCCTTCTGTTCTGGCTGGAGATCATGCAGGCATGATTGCTTCCATTTTCTAAACATTAAAATGCTTTCTTATATAGATATGAATGTTAAAGACAATCTGAATACATTTATAATATATTAAAACGAAATAAGATCTTCGGATCCATGAGCAGAGGGTGGGAGTTAAACTTTAAGAGCAGATGTGTATAAATCACAAATAATGTAATGTAAAGTACATTAATATTGGACTTTGAAGCAGTAGAAATATATACATTTGTGAGCACTGTGTTTTCTAAAGCGATTAAATATTGTGGCTACAGGAGGACTTAAAAAAACCGATAAAGCAATATATTGTGATATTTATCTTTGCAAATTTGTTTTGAATGATAAACATTTTAATTAAGTTATAAACTACAATCTCTGCTCTTTAAATAAATTTGAATTATCAATGTGAAGTGATTGAATAAAATGACTCGTATCATACACTATCTTCTATTTGCAATATGCATCATATCGCAAAATGTCGTGATATAATTGTATCGTGACTCGTGCATCGTGTTGCTTATCATATTTTTAGAGTATTTTCCAATACCCACCACTAGCCCAGCTGTTATGGTAATGGGCTATGGACCAGAAGGTTCAGGCTTCAAATCCCTCTCTACCAAGCTGCCACTGTTGGGTCCTTGAGCAAGGTCCTTAACCCACAATTTCCTAGGACTGTTAGGTCCAAGACTGTCGAATGTTCTGGACTAATAACTGAAAGATCCAGTGTTCAAGCCCTTGCACCATCAAGCTGCCACTGTTGTGTCTTTGAGCAAGGACCATAACCTGTTATTGCTTGGATAGAAACATTTTCATTTGAAACATTTAGCAGCCGCCATTATACAGAGCGACTTATAAAAGTGCTTTGTATTCTTCCTGGTAGACCAATAGGTATACATTAACAAAGTGAATAGGTAAGTTCTTAGTTGTTGTTTGAAGAGATGCACCCATTCAGGCATTCAGTGGAAGTTCATTCCATAACCTGAACACCAGGAGGAAGAGACTTGATGTTGAGTCTTCAATTCAATTCAATTCAATTTCATTTATATAGCGCTTTTTACAATGATGCATTGTCTCAAAGCAACTTTACAATCTTATAGTTCAAATCTTATATCTTATAGTCCAAAGACGTGTGTTAGGTGAATTTGTGTCTCTAAATTGTCATTGACTTGTGTATGTATGACTGGTCTTGGAATGAACTCGTGTATGGAGCTAACCTTGTGCGTGTCGCTGGATGGCCACTGATGCCGATAAGTGACATTAAAGAATCCAAATAAATAAATAAATAAATAAAAGGCCAATCCCAAGTTGAGCAAGCCTAGGGTGACAGTGGAAAGGAAAAACTCCCTGAAAATGGTAGGAAGAAACCTCGGGCGGACCAAGACTCAACAGGGGACCCATCCTCCATGGGTGGCCTAGATGTTAATTAAATAAATACTTAAACGTATATTGAATTATAGCAAATTTAGGTTAATAATTAATAACAAATGAATAATAACATTTAAATTAGTAATAAAATAAATAAAGCAAAAAAAATATTATAAAGCAAATAGATTATAAAATGAGTCCTCAGTGGGAGGTCCTTGGAGGCACATCGTCTCCTAATGTCCAACCTATGGAGGGAGTTACTGCACTCTGGTGGGACCGACCTCCGCCCATGGAGACCAGTAGAGCGACGCCAAGCCGGGGTCTTGAAGAGTTTGGATCCAGTCGAGTTGTTTCATGGTGCTTCCATTTTTTTTAGCTTTGTGGGTGAGCATAAAGGTTTTAAATATGTTGCTGGCAGCTGCAGGGAGCCAATGAAGTGAAGGCAACAGTGGGGAAACATGACCTTAACCCAACCTAACTGTTGATATGAGCTTGAATGCCACTTCTGTACTGGGCTTTCTGACCAAACATCCTGCTGTCATATCTGGTGGACAGATTTATATAGGAGAAATTCTATGCCAACTCCAAATGAATAGCCATTATTGAGATGGGATGTTCAGCTTGTGCTGAAGTTACCAGGTGATTTACTTTTGAATATCATGGAGCGTATGTTGAGCAGTAGGGTCATAATGATGATCATCTTACAATTCACTGTTTCATGAGGGGGGAAAAAAAGCATTGTGTAAAATGGCTTTGAGAAGAATGCTTATGTTAATTGCTTGTTAAAATCTGCCTACTTTTATTATTCATTCATTATATTCATTACAGTAAATGAACATGAACATCTGTGCTCAACATCTGTGTTACAGGTTCAGATCACCACCCTTTGTTCCAGACTAAGGCTGCAAGAGGGGTTTGGTGAGACAGATTTATCCTATTTTGCATAACCATAGACCTGCTACTTATATCTAGAGTGGTGCTTAAGTTTATGAACCATTTAGAAAGGTCAGTTTGAATAATTCTCATATTTTCTATTAAATCATAATTCTATTCTCACAAATATCCTAAATGTTGTATGGACAAAAATATTATACTTTATAATTTTTTAATAATAGAAAATGATCCAATATTACATAACTGTAAATGGCAAACGTATGTGAACCTTTGCTTCGGTATCTAGTGTGACCACGTGTGCAGCAACCAAGCTTTTCTAGAACTGTTGATAGGTCCTGTGCGTAGGATTAGTTTTCGCCTGTTCCTCCATACAGATCAGCTTCAACACGGGGATGTTGGTGTGTTTTGTCATGTGGTGATTCTAAAACATTAACTCTGGTCTTCTTTAATCTGCCTTTGTTAGAATTAGGTGTATGCTTGCTGCATCACCCACATTGTCCTGAGATTCATTTCAAGGACAGATGTCCTGACATTTTTCTTTAGAATTTGCTGTTGTAATTTAAAGCTGATTGTTCCATCCATGCTAGCACATTGCCCTAGCCCAGATATAGCTAAACAGGCAGAAAACTTAAGACAGCCACCACCATGTTTCACAAATGGGATATCCCTTTTTTTTGTATTTTAGTTACTTACAAATGTTTTGGGACCATGATTACATGCCTTGAGCTGTCTTTGTTGATCGACAGAGAAATATTGGTCTTTGAAGTTCAAGTTTATAGACAGTCTGACTGGATTAATACTTCACGTTCTTTAGAGTTGGTTTTCAAAGTTTTTTTCTAGCATAAATAACTTTTCTGTGCTTGCTGTGACTGATAATTAATACAATGCACACTATTAAAATGAATAATGTAGTAGTATGATACCATGTACCACAACTGATCGAATATTTTTTTTTCCTGTAAACAAAACTAAGAGTAATGGATAAAAACAATTTTAATGATTGTTTGCGTTATGGTGCAAATCCATTAACTGTGTGTATGTGTATGTATATGTATGTGTGTATATGTGGTCCTATAATCACTACTCCTTATATTCTACATGAAATATAAGGGCAGGATTTGGCCCATGGGCCATTGCTCTGTGCAGCCACAAGTTTATCTGAACAACAAATTGACCTTTGATAAAATTAGGCTCCCTGGAAGCAGTGCAAGTTGTGTAAGTTATGCAAGTTACACAAGTAATGTAAATTATCAATAAATAATAGCCCTCCTAAATTACAGCTCATTCTCTCACACACTCACACACAATGTTTTAAATCTATAGCAGATACTTTATCAGTAGGAAAGATTTGTCCTTGCAATAACTTGTAATGCAGTAACTTGTTTTACAGCGTGCTGTGCCATTCAATAAAAAAGAGCCAGGTAATAAATACAAGTTCAGCCCTTACAGATCTATTGTGAAGATATGTGGCTTCTTAATAGCCAGCAATGAAACTAACAGTGCCAGTGTATGAAATCTTCATCTTCTGGAGTAGATGTTAGCATAGAGCGTAAATGAGAGGGTAAATGAGTGTCTGACTTGCTGCACCTATGGGGGAAAATCGATAACAAAGAGTTGTAGATTCATGGGTCATATCAGCAGCAGTTCAGATCCTTAATGAGGTGGAACGTGCATGGTGTTGCTTGTTGGTTGCTGAAAGTATTGGTTTACTTACAGTGGCTTATTTTATAAGACTGGCTCATAGAATGAATAATGCAGCCGACGGCTGACCGTGTAGACTAACCGTTTATCCGGAATCTAACTGGAGCCCTAACACTTGTAAGAATATTACGTTAAAATAAGAATATAAAAAGAAATGTATTTTCTACTTAGTGAAGGTATGTTTTGTGTTTGTGTCTTTAATTTTGCATGAGAGCTTTAAAGGTTACAAAGATAAGGCCAGACTTTTTTTATTGCTTGTTTCGCGGGTCCGACGACGATCATATTTGAAGAATAATTAAAAAAACAAACAAACAAACAAAAAAAACCATTTATTGGTATTTCTCGGATCTGTCGCAGCACCAATGGTTGAAATAAAAAAAATTAAAAAAAAAATTCTTTTTTTTTTTAGCTTTTTTCCACCCTCTGATGGAGAGCCAACGGTTTTCTTCTGTTTATTTCATTTTTTTTTTCCAGAATCATTTTAATTTAATTGTAGGTTAAATCAATTTTATTCTTATTTCTTCCTCCTTCCTTGTATTGATTCCACATAGTCCTTCAGAAATTGAAAAGTGCTGAAAAATAAAGACTTATTTTATTTTTTTTCCCTTCCTCCTCAGTAGATTCTTAAGTAGGGACATCCGAGGAACAAGTAATGTAAAAAGTCTGGCCTATCAAGTGATTGACGTCTGTAGGTAACAACTTCTCCAGGTGTGTTTTGTCTGTCTGAAGTACAATGCCAGGATACATCCAGAACAGGGTTAATTACTGGGCATCAAACACTCATTTAAATTAAATACAGAGCACTGACAATGATAAGCACAAGACAGTGTCCTACTGTTCAAATCCAGTACAAACTGTAAGGGTCCATGTTAGATGAGATTTTCAAAATGGGTGCCACTGAAGATACACGTTCATACAGTCACTCACGTGCACAGCTAAATCCTTCACATGCACACCTGAACTTTTTACACTTATTTCATTGTACGGATTTTCACAGATAGAAGCTCAGTCACAAGCATAATCTTATTTATCAACTGTTAGCTAAATTCCTAAAGTACAAATTCAAAACGAGTTCATTTAAATTCCCTAGAATAATGTTGATTAATGTTAAATGTTAACGACTTGTGCTTGACTATGCATTTGGCTGACGGTGAATGCGTCAACAATTAAAAACATTCAGCTAACCATTTGGCAGAAATAGCTGTTAATTTTTTTTTACCACTAGATGGTGCTGTCGTCGTGTCGCTGGTTATTTGTTTTGTCACTTATGGCCCTTAAATTATTCGATGTGATTTGGTTTAATCCCAAATTATATTATGTAATGAGATCAACAATGAAAGTAAAATCAATTTTATTAGACGAAAACCATCATCCAAAACAATATCATGTGTATCTGGATGGGACATTTTGTTAGTTTAAAGGTGAAACCCTTCAATCTTCAGTGGGCCTCAGAATCAAAGAGCTATGGTTTTAGGAAGCCAATTTGTGTTAGTGTGTTGGTGTAGGAGTTGTTTGATGTCTTTTGCCATCTCTTATTGCTTAATATACTGGGGGTGCAGAAAACATCATGTACCATTCAGTGAAACTTGAGTCCTGAATAAAAACCACATAATAAGAAAAAAATAGCTTTGGAATTTGTGTATTCTGGATGAAATGCAGCCACAGGTTCTCTTTTTTAATATGCGACGAAGATCACATGAGGACAAGTACAGCAGCATGTTGTTGTGCTGTTTAATTTAATACCATTCGTGCAGCATTGTGTATCCCCTTGGGCTTTTTACAACATTTAGCAGATGCTCTTATCCAGTGATTTACAACCCATACAGTCTTGTAGTAGTAGTTCAGAAATATTCTAAACCCTCACCCTTTTGATCTACAACTAAGTACCCTTGCCACTGCAGCGCCACCATTTAGCTTTTGTTATAGAAATTGTATTTACATGATTGGGTGTTTATTTGGCAGACCAAATAGGAAGACCAAAGAAACTTTTTACACAGTCTCAGTGGCAGTACTGGGATTTGAAATCTGATCAGTCATCTAGTAACTTCACCCACTCACATTTCAGTCAATAAAAATGATACAGGATTTATATGTTCACATGAAAGTCACTTCTAAGGGCCAATAACATGTATGATGATAGACTTTTTTAAAAAACAAGTCTCGCAATGAAAATAATCCCATCTCAGCTAACTGGAATCATGACATCAGGTTTTGGGACATGCAAGTCTGATCTTCCATCAGGCTAGAGACCGAAAAATGTATTTTTCTTTGCATGGGAAGGAGTGGTGTTTTTGTCCTCCCTGTCAATCAAAGCCAATGATGGTTGTCTGTTAGTTCATGTATAAAGAATAGGGCAGTTAGCACTCAATTTCAGGCATGTTCAGCTGCCCTATGAGCAGTGTGATTGGCATTTTGAAAAGAAACAGTGAAAGGCTTTATATGCCTAGACAGAAACGCTGTTCTAGATGAAAGAAAACTTTTATGAACCCAGGCTTAATAAAACTATGATATACAAGAACTGTAGGAAACCATAAATGAAATGGCAGAAAGAGGTGTTCAGCAGGATGGCTAACATTCCCACTTCTCTATCATGTGTAGAAAATCAGCCCAAAATGCTTTACAACTGGGTATTTTATCACACTCATGTACAGTATCTCTCAAAACTGAGTGCATCCCTCAGATTTTTGTCAGTTTATATATATATACATCAGGACGCGATGGATTTGGTCTTAATAACCAGCTGGTCCGATTAAACGAACATGCTCTATTTTACAAGACGGGACGTGCTGTGTTACATATTAAATGTGTATTAAACCTTTATTGTGTGATTTACACGTATAGCGAACGTACAAACAAGAACTACTGTTACTTACCAACTTTGTTC
>JAVSBV010058988.1:0-10652 GCA_033117975.1 Parotocinclus spilosoma
TCTTCAAACGTTGACTGGAATTTAGTAAGAACTTGTTTTTTACAGTATTATGCTTCGCATGCTGAGTACCTATACAAACTTGGTTGCAAATTTATTTTGCAATGAATAAAGTTCGTAAGTAACAGTAGTTCTTGTTTGTATGTTCACTATACGTGTAAATCGCACAATCAAGGTTTAATAAACATTTAATATGTTACACAGCGCGTCCCGTCTTGTAACATAAGGCATGTTTGTTTAATCGGACCAGCTGGTTATTAGGACCAAAATGATTGCTTCCCGATGTGGTCCGATTAACCAGATTCGACTGTATATTATAATGCTGAAGCTGCTTTATTAGTGACAGCAGTTTAGCACTGCTTTGTAGAATCTATTAGATCAAGCCATTTGAAAGGTGGCAAAATAGTTTTTTTTTCAGCCCCCGAGACCAACATTCATGTTCATCATCACCTCTTTTTCCAGTTTGTATGGAGTATGGTATGTTCTTCCAGTGTCTGCGTGGGCTTCATACATTCATTCTGGTTTTCGCTTACCTCGCAAAAGTGGTATCTTTACTACTGTAATATTGAGTGAATGTTTCCAAGGTACGTCTTCAAGCTAGTTATGTAAATTATAATTGCACATGTAATTACAATCATTTTAAGTTTTAAATGTTAGATATCGATTGTTTTGGTCTATTTTATTTTGTTCCCTGCAGAGGTTGTGTTTGTATGTTAGGCACAAAAAGAAATATTACGTACTAATACATGCAGGATGTGCAATACAAATGTAAATCTGACAGGTCTGCGGTTTTAAATCCTTCAATTTATATGCATGCTCACAAACAGCTAAAGCTCCAAAGCAAAGTCAGATTGATCTCTTTTCACAATTGCCCAACGTCAGTTGTAATCGCTTTGTTAGCTTTATAATCATATGAAAGAAAATACCGTAATAGCATAATTAAATAAATGTATATTAGAATTAAGTCTTGTTCTAAGACTTGTAATGGATTAAAAGCAGATGGCAACGGAAATGAATTGGTCCACGTTTTCAGTTCACTATACAAAACACAGGATTAAATCATTTGTTTTAGGGCAGAGAACATTTACGTCTGCTCAGTACGAAGCAGATATTAAGGCAGGAGGAGGATTAACTGTTCTTTATCAGCTCAGGTTTGATTCAGACTACACGCCTACGGCAATCATTAACCAACACATGCATTCCTGTAAACTCTGAAACTGTGCAAACACAACTTGGGCTCTGTGAAATTTGAAAATTAGGCCTTCTAGCCAATCCTTGCAGTTCTTTTGTAAAGTCAGGAAACCTGGATTTAAACAGGTGTCCTCAGGGGTACTATTCTACTAAATTAGTTAAAACTGCAGTACAAAAAATATTTAAACAGGTAAGTGTTCAGGCCTTTACAACGATATTTACAAGGATTATCTAATGATCTGTTTAAACCCCACAAGGCATTGCTTGAAAAAGACGTATCTGAATACCACAGCAAATAATGCGTGAGGGGGCTAGGTCCATAACATGGCAGCCATAGTAAATGTGATCCAAAGTCTAGAACTCACCAACAAACAGACTCTCAGAATTGCAATTACAGGTAGGTTCTGTGACACAGGACACAAAATGGACTTTGGCTGGACATGCTTCATGCTACTGTAATATAGATATAGATTGTATTTTATTTAGCAAGAGAACTTGGTGCAAACAACATAAATGCATCAGAGAAACAAAGGAGTTCTACTTTTCAATAGAGGGACACACACACAAAAATTATATTTACAGCTTGTTACAAAGAAGTAATGGAAAGGCATATACACAAACACAAGTAACACAAAGTACGCGGAAAAGTCTCTAAACACATCAACCAAGTTAGATCAGCCTCTAGTCCAAATCTGAGGTAATGAGCCAGCGAGCACATGACTGGTAAGGTAGTTACTGATGCACACTCAAGATGCAACATCAGGGTTTTTTCCTAAAGAACAAGATTTTTAATTTCTATTCAAATGTATTTAACATTTTTAAGATTTTAAGGAAATTAATTAATTAAAAAAGTACATTAAAACATATCTCAAATTCCCAAGCAGAATTTGAGAAGCACTTGACTTCTAATCTCGTTTCTCTCAAAGCTGTTCGGGTGCTGGTTCCGGCACCACGCACTTAAATGTTCTTCTGGCTCAGCATCACTCTTATTGTCTTCAACACCGGAGGCAGGTCCCACCAGAGTGCAGGAACTCCATCCATCGGTTAGACATTAGGAGAAGATGTGCCGCCAAGGATCTCCCACTAAGGACTCGTTTTATAATCTATTTTGTTTTATAATTTAGTTCATTTAAAAAAAATTTTTATTACTAATTTAACTGTTGTTAATAATTTGTTATTTATTTATTGACCTGGTTTTGCTGTAATTTGATATACTTTGGTGTTTATTTAGTTTAGTGTGCCTCTGAAAAAGGTCCTATATAATGATACACACAATTTATTTTACTTGTTTTGCAGGAAGAAATCCACAAAAAATGTATTAGCTTCAGGTCTGGGCTTTTAAACAATGTGTCATTCAAGTGTCTTGATCGGATGTAGATAAACGAAAGGGGAAGGAATGTAAAGAAACAAGCTTCTCTAGCACAGAGTAAACTTCTCAGGTTTATAGCATAAGAGGTATCTGTCATTTACCTCGTCATTCACTGTCAGTACAGACCTCTGCTAAGCCAAGCACAGACATTTTAGGTCTTCTCATTGCATTCTTGTTTCCGCAACCTCCAAGTTGATGACAGTGTTACCTGATACAAAGTTCACTAAAGTGTATTCATGCTCTCCTGAACCTTTAGAGCCCCTAATTATCAGTGTGACGCTCCTATCCACACAACAATTATCACCTAAGTACTGTTTCAGAGCTGGGCTGAACAAATAAACAGCAATGATAACAGTAACCTGAACAAACCCTTTCATTACCGTACCATACAATTTACTGGAATGGGTTTTACACTCTTGGTTTGCACGTAAAACACCAATAAACATTTTTTCTTGTCGGACCATTAGGATTAGAATATTTTTCACATCTAAGGTTTGTGATTGGTTAATGTGGCAGAATCTGTAGATACAATAGCATTTTCTCTAGCACAAAAGCTGATTTAATTGTAATTAAATAAAAAAACATTTTGAGTTAATCATTAGACAACTGGATTTTAAAAGGATGATATAATGAAAAACATCATGATAAATATCATGTCGCATTGTTCATTTCTCTGAATATGTGAATTGGTTTCAACCTTCGGGATAAGGATTTCTTTGAAACCTGGCTAACTGCAACGTAAGAATGGGTTTCTATCAAAATGCAAACATGTAACCATTCACAGTGTTTCGGCCAAACACTGTTGGTTTCAAGGTCTGTAAAGAGAACGCACGGCCTAAGGGGATAAATGTTTTACTCCTACTGCCCTGTTTTCTTAAAGCTATCAATAATTAACTCACCATGTCAGGTGTAGCTTCTGGTGTTATAATTGACAGATTTATTTTTAACCCTGAACTCTAAGTCTGCACTTTAATATCATACCGGATCAACTTTTTACCGTTTCAGATTAATTTACCATGTTACATATCCAATGTCCCAAACACGACCTTATATGTTGTTTCAGCATTTTAGAAAATGAAGGTGGAGGAAACTTTACAAGCAGGTGTAAATGTTGTTAAGAGGAAAAGGACTACAGATCACACAATTTGCTACAAAAATATTTTTTCCTGTAGCAAAGGATTCTTGGTAATGCTATAGAGTTAGTTAAGTACTGTGCATAGTATAGCTTATGTAGACAAACTAATCTATTTCAGGCTAGTCTATCCTATGCTACTCTGTTTAGTCTACTCAGTTCAAGTCTAGCTTTTTACAAAATATTTTTTCAGAAGTTTCATAGGCTTTCTCCAGAAATCAGAGGCTTAAAACTCAACTCCACTGCACTCAAATTCCCAGGATGCAACCATCAGAAGTCAATTCTTAGAAGTTCATCCCCAAACTAAAATGCCCACAACCCAGTATCTTTTAATAAAATCATCAGAACTTATTGCCCAGAACCCAACAATCAATAACAACAATCTACAATCTACAGAACCCAGTACCCAGAAAGTTCAGAGCACAATTTCTCTGAACCAAATACCATAACTCACCATAACACACTCCTCAGATTCTAAACCCCAGAACTAAAATTTATACAGTTTATTAATTTTCTTATCCACTAAAGCCTAATCAGGGTTGCGGGAAAGCCAGTGCTTATAGTCGGCGACACAACACACAAGGCATGAACAACCCTAGACAGGCCACCAATCCATCGTACACATACACTCAAACACACATAAACACAATTACACACTAAGGACATTTTAAACTCACCAGTTAACCTAACATTCAAATATTTGGAATTTGGCCGGAAAACAGAGTACCTAAAGTAAATCCCACAAACATGGAGAGGACATGCAAACTCCACACAGACGGTCTGATTGAGATCGAATCAGGGATCTCGGAGTTGTAATAGCAACTGTGCCAACCACTGCATCGCCGTGCCACGCAGAACTCAAATTGTCACAGCTGACCTACAGAACACAATCCCTAAAATGTCAAGAATTGCAATTCCCAGAATTCAATCCCTATTACTCAGCCCTCATAACCCAAGCTGCAGAACACAAATCCCCAGAATTCAACCCCCTGTACTGAAATTCTCAGAACTCAAATTCTCAAAACTTAAATCCTGAGAACTCAGATCTTTAATATTGGTCAGAAAAGCCATTCGGTTATTTTAAGTCCCATGTTTAACATACTTGCTGCTGATCGACTGTAACAAAGCATCCAGCAAACTAGTTCTACTACTCTTATTAACAAAGATCTTAGAAAAACTTTGTTGGTGTAACACTTCACTGATCTGAGTGCAGCTTCACTGAGTCAGGTGAGAGGTGTTTAGTTACACAATGTCCCTCTGAATGTCTCTAACAAAAGAGGCATCTGTTCTCCGCTTTATACTTCTCACCACTCAAATGTTCCTCAGTAGGATGAAAAGCACAAAGCTCTGAAAAGGAGTGCAGGTGCATGCTTTCCATATGGAGCATTTCCCTGGTTTATGTGACAGCACTGTCAGGACTGGTGACATAAAATATTTAGGTGGGGCTCTGTTTAGCAGTCAGAGCTACACATAAGCATGTATATTGATAGTGGTGAGATACTATAATGGACAAATGGGCACCTTGTGAGATTTTTTTACTCACATGTACTTTATACAGTGGTGTTTGGATGTTTGTGAATCTATATTTCTGCAACAATATGACCAAAAACACCCACAGATTTCCAGTCGTAAAAGTAGATAAAGAAAACCCTGATAAACAAATGAGGCAAATATATTATACTTGGTCAATTATTTATTGAGGAAAATGATCCAGTTTTGCATACCTGCGAGTGGCAAAAGTATGTGAATCTCTAGGATTTGCAGTTAATTTGAAAGTGAATTTAGAGTCAGGTGTTTTTACTCAGTGAGATGTCAAATGCGTAGATGAGTGGGTGCCCTGTTGTGTTTAAAGAATAGAGAACTATAAAGTTGGATCCTCATAACACATTTGTGGAAGTGCATAAAAGTGGAAGTTGTGGAAGTGGCACAAAAAGGGGTTGATGCTCACCAAGATTACATATCCATCTGTGCAGTATGCTACCATCTCTAGGAGTATTTGAACAACAAATATAACTCCAAGAGATCCCAAAGGATCCGAGGGTAAATTCTAAGCAACTTAAGACCTTTCCCGCATAAACTAATGTTACTTCTCATAATTCCACCATCATGAAAGCACTGAATAACAAGCGTGTGCAAAGCAGCTTGAAAAGAGAAAACTACTCCATTAAAAGAACACTGCTGCCCAATTGCAGTTTGCTAAAGATCATGAGAGAAAAATCAGAAGGTTATTGATGAAATGTTTTTTTTTTTGTTTTGTTTTTTAACTTTGTGCTTAAACCTTCTCCTATATGTAAAATATGGTAGTGATGGTTTTGGTGCTTGTCCATCATAGATGGAACAGTGAATTTCCGAATTATAGCAGCAAATTCTACAGGAACGTATTCGGACATCTGTCTGTGAACCGAATCTCAAGAGAATGGGTGTCAGGCAGCAAGACAATGACCTTAAACGCACGCAGTTCTATAGTTCTCTCAAACAATCATTAAAGAAGTTAGTTAATTATTAGTTAATTATAGTTAATTATTTTAATATTCTGAAACTTCTTGTGAGGAAACCCACAATATCACAAAAAAAAGAGTTGAAGATGTTCTGTTCAAAAGTATGGGCTAGAATTTCTCACAAACAGTAAATGACTAGGTAAAATACGTTTGTCTCATTTGCTTCACAGTTCTCTTTGTCTCTGTTTAGAATATGTTTAAGGTCATATTTATGCCGGAAAAAAAAATTCTAGAGTGTACTAACATACAAGCTCCACTGTAACTTGACCCACTCCCATTTTCCCTTGTTTCACCATCAACATGGAAATTTGACCAGTTCAATCTAGTAAATATGCCAACATAAACAGTCCAAACTAGGTCAAACAAGAGAGACTGATTATTCAAGACCACTTTTACGTAACACTATGCCTAATTACCCTAGTTTTTATATTTTACTATAGTACTTTATGGAACATTTTGAAGAACTCTACTATAGGTTTTGGTGCTTAAGGCAAATGTTTTTATTACATATGTAACCCTGATGTGACCATGGTTTTACAATAGTTGTTGTTACAGGATCAGTGGCATGACATCCATTTCCTAACTTAGTTCACTAGCTCACCACCATGATGGTCCAGGTTTCCATCTCTACCCATCTTGCTCCCTTCTCCTGCATCTCAACCAGTCAACAGGGACACCGTTAAAGTGCCGGGGCAACACCGAC
Source organism: Parotocinclus spilosoma (assembly GCA_033117975.1). Classification (NCBI taxonomy): domain Eukaryota; kingdom Metazoa; phylum Chordata; class Actinopteri; order Siluriformes; family Loricariidae; genus Parotocinclus; species Parotocinclus spilosoma. The sequence continues at coordinate 6,891 of JAVSBV010058988.1, forward strand.
TATGACTGTGTAGCCAACTAGATGGAAGGCACAGCTGAGCCTCAATTTGGGTTTTAACTGTAGTATATACTTTTTATATTAAACACATAATAAGTAAGTTGTTGACTGAAATGTAATTTCTATAAAACAAGTTGCAGTTCTAAAAAAAAGGTTTTAAGACGTAGCACAGCTCAAGTTTCAGTAGATCCGTCTAGATAGGGTGTTATGCGATATCCTACTAGTGAGAGGTGCTTTGGAAAGATGGTGGCATGATGAATCCTAGCACTTTTTCCAATACCAGTAAGGTTGGGATCACCCTTTTACTTATGACCATACAATATTATGTCATATTTGATCCATTTTTCAGTTATAGAAAACAAATATGAATGATACGTGAGTGAGGATGGTCTGGTAATAATGCCGGAAGATCGAGCAACATTAAAATGATAATCACCTGAAATTCCTTAAGGGAACTTAAAATACTATAAAGATAAGTAGCAATTTAAAGTGTCTTTTACTCTTTTAAGACAGAAGTGTTACTATGATGTCATCTTTGGGTGGCCACTTGGAATAGAAATATGCGTCGTTTAACATCCATCTGATCTGTCTGTTCACTTTAATGATCAAGGTCTTAAAAGTTTTCACATATTATAAGAGGAAATCAAAGCTTATCATTTTGTCAATCATAAGCAGCTGATCACATGAACAGCCAATCAATGCGGCAGATCCTCGAGCAGAGGCAGGAGTTAAATAATGAAAGGGTATTGGGTACATATCTTGGTCCTATCCCAGTCTTGTGCTTAATTGCTGGTTAGCTCACATTTGTTCTAACTTAGGGGGCAAAGCCTACACCATCTTTCAAGAATATCTAGGATATATCCAGTGTTAGCGCAAACAGCTCTTGCTAACCAGAACGTGTAATTAGCTATTTACAAATCTATAATGCCATGTTATAGCCTAATGGACTAAAGCTTTCTGAAATCATAGCGACCTGAACTAAATCTGATAAAATCCTATAAAATACTCAGTTGTAAGAATAAGGTTTTATCTTAAATACATAACTTAATACTTAGTGTTGCTATAATTCATCATTTGAAACATTAAAATATGATAAATTGTTAAAGGTTCATACTAAATAATACATTTATTGACAGCTACACTGTAGTAGCTGGTTTAAAATATTCAAAATGTTACCCTGGTTTTCTATTGCACCTTTAAGTGTAAGTAAGTGTGTTTCTGTGCGTGTTTGATGGATGGCACTTAAAAATGAGATCTGTCTGATATGAAGCATTAGCGGAAGCAGGATTGTTTCAAACTCGTCTTCATACAATAGGAGCTGAAACTTAAACTGTGTGAACATGAGGTCTGAATTCCTGAGAGCTCACGAAGGGGAACCAGCTTTAGCCGTTTCTCTCTAGAGCATTAGGTTTCGAGCTAAAGAGGTGAAACTGGCCTTCTAATAGCCAGCATATTTAAGCCTTCCACCCTCTTTGTGTACGAAGAGAGGCGTGTGCTTTCTCATTCACCTATGAGCTCACAAAAGCATGGAACTAAAGATAGACAGCGAGTGAGCACTTTCCCAGTGGTATGCGGTATTTCAGGTGGATCAACCTTGCGTCTTCAAAAGCATGCACCTGAGTCTTTATTGTGGTCTGTTTATTAAAATCCAGTAGGTTTCAGAGCAGTATTTAGTTTCCATCTAGGACTCCATGATACTTGGAGGTCAGGTGCACTTTTAACATGAAGGAAAGGAAGCTGTATTGGAAATATAAGCCTTCTACAGTAGACCAAGACACTTAATACATATAGCCTTTCCTGCTCAGAATGAGTACATCTTAACAATAACGTCTCATTTTTTCCTTTTCCTCCATCTACACCTTGAGAAACATCAACTGGAACTGACATAAATTGGAAGGCTTCATAGTTTAGTTTGCATAGGCAAATGAAGCGCCATGTCCTGTTTGTGAAGGAGATAAAGCACTGGAGTGAGTCATATGGGATGACATCATGTTTAAAAAGTGCCTCCACGCTTCTTGTGCCAGGTCAATTAAAATTTTATTTCACCATGGCTTTCAACAATGCCCACTCAGGAGTAAATATGGGATTTGAATATCCACCCAATAGTATTCATCTATAAACCTGCATGCTTGATTTTGTTGCACACCTTTCACCCAAACTTAAAATATTAATAGTTTATACTATAAGATCCAAAAAACATAACATTACAGTTAGAACCATTTAATCACATATACTAATAATAATATTGTACACCCGCCTTAAACCCAACATAAATACCAGTGTTACTCATAGGTTAAAACAAATTACTGAATGATATTAAAGATGTTAGCGTCTGCCCAGAAGACAGAACCTGACCAAACATGTAGTGATACATTAAATATTTAGGCCTGTTAGAGACTAAAGGGCCCATCAGTAGCACAGATCTATGGCAGGTCACATATGACAATAATCACTCAACCCATAGCTGTATCGCTTAGTTAATAATTGCCAGTTTAAACCATTGTCAGTATGATCACAAATCATTCCATACAATCGTGGAATCAGGAATCAGAACTTTTGGCTCAACCGTTAAACGTACTTATCTTTCTGCCTTTAAAAGGCTAGAGCCGACACGAATACTGGTCGAATGTCAGGTACACCTGATCTGATCCTGTACAAGAACCAGACGGACCTGCTACACCAGGCTATATTTACCTCAGTGTTGAAGGCTGGTTCACAAACGTCAGGAGATCCAGTCAGCATATTCAATAAAACCAGAGGAAATTGTGTTGCCCAAGTGCTAGCGTCGAGGCAAATCCAGAAGTTCAACAGGTGGCTCGACGTGTCCTAGTCAATCCAACAGAGTAAGCCTTTCTGAGAGTCTGAAAGTGACTCCCATGCTATGCTGGCACTTATCATACACTTCTCATTGCTCCTCCCACCTGCAGGTAGGAGCCACAGTAATGCACTCCCTATTCACTCTCTCTCCCTCTCTCTCTCGTTCTGACTTTCACCCTGCCTCTTGCCTTTAAAATTTCATACGTAGTTGATTGTATGGTTCCCAAATGGATGTCCACATCGCCTCCAGTGGGTGGGTTTTACTATAAGCACCACTAAAAGCTGTATTACATCATGTGTCCATCCCCGCAACTTTTACAATCCTGCACTGGCTAAAAGAGGTATGTATTCAGAGCAGCTTTTATCCACAGAGTTCAGAAGTTCCCAAATGTTTGTATACAGCCACAGATGACCTCATTTATTACTTATTTGCTATTTATAGCTTTAAATCTGTAACATGTCAAACGGAGGCACCGTGTTCAGTACCCATTGCTCTGCCACTGGTGGCATGTGTTCTATGCACACTCAATGGCTTATGGTCCAGAATATGACCCTGTTACCAGTGAGTGTACTGAAATAACATAAATCAGTCCTCTATAACTACATTAGTGTCTTCATACTTTTGGCCCAAACCCAACCCTAACTTTATTAAAACTGTGTCTGCTACCCGCACCTGCCCTAAGCCTAAATGCACCCAAAAAGTTTGATTTAATAACCTTATTAGGATAAACACAGATAGTCGCTGTAGAAATAATAATCTCAAACTTAAGCTAGGATTACTTAACATTAGATCGCTGACAAACAAAGCGGAGATTATAAATGAACTAATCACTGATAAACACTTACACACTCTCTCTTACTGACACCTGGTATTAGACCAGATGAATATTTAGCCTTAAATGAAGCCTCCCCTCCTGGGTACAGTTATGTTCAACGCCCTCGTCCTAA
>JAVSBV010058999.1:0-23949 GCA_033117975.1 Parotocinclus spilosoma
CAGAGCGACGCCGAGCCGGAAGAACATCCAAGCACGTGGTTCTGGAACTAGCACTGGAACATCAGCTCTAAGAGAAAAGAGAAAGTATAGGGGTATAGCACACCACCGGTATTTACAGTGTTCATAGCTTTATCGTTAGGCGGTATCGTGGGGAAGATATAAATGATGGAGAAGGGGCATACCAGTATTGCGCTGACCATTGTAGGTTTGCAGACGCTGGTGCCCAATGCGTCAACGTTGTACCCAGTCAATAATCCCTCTTCCAGTAGAACCGTCAAAGTGATTATTAAAATGATGATTCCTAAAAGAAAGATTGATCATAAGTTTAAATGTGGAAAAATAACACATCCTAGTCTTACTTTAAGTGACAAAAGAAATAATATTTTTACACAAGCCCGTATGTACATTTCTTCACTCTTTACTCACATTTATGTTTATCCATATATGCCCACTCCCAGTGGGTATCATTTGAGATGCTCATCTGACATTCCATTTTTAGCCTGGCCAGACGGATGTGAATTGGACATGTACTGGGGAAAACTGGAAGTGGCTTGCATATTGCACTCTCGGTGAGAAAATGTACCTTATCGGAGATATGTTAATCACACAGCCAGTGGTTACCGCGATTATGCCAAGGGCTTATTTTTGTTTGTGTGACCCCATTTTACTGATTAATGATGTATGAGGAATGTAATTTTCTGGAACAGTTTGGGTTTGTTGCTAAAGAATTTATATGTTGCAATCAGACACAGAAAAGACATGGTATCGCACAATTTGGCATTAAGATTTACTGGCAACATCGTATACAGTGTAAAGCAATAATCTTAAGGCCAATGAAACTGTACAGTCTAAGGCTTTGAGGATGAAAATTTACTTATCACATATATGCTCATAGTCTTGATGCACAGAGTATATGGAAAGAGCAGAAATGGAGAGATAAATCACTGTTTAACACCACATGCAGTGCAAGGAAGTAAACAATCAGTCTGTGTGTCAGGCTACCACACATCCCCAATTCCTGCACACTAAATAAAACATGTATAAAAAAGTCACATAGTAGGAACACACTCGAAGTGTTCAGCCTACATAGATACATCAACTAGTGACAGCAAGTTTAACTCAACCTACGTTCCCCATACAAGAGAATCACATGAACTACCTTACCACACAGTAGCACATGTACAATCAGGGAAACCTGTAGACTAATTTGTAAGTATAACAAGTGCCACTGTAAGCAGGTGTTAACATTAGAGACATGAGACAGAGCTGGCTCATCGGTAAAGGGTGTACACCTATAATCAGAATAATGCAAGTTTAAATCTATGACCTGCCAAGTCTTCATTATTTTAGCTTTTGAGGAAGGCCCTTAAGATGACCACACACTAGAAAACTACAAAAAGACTAAAATGATTTTTGAAGTCTGACCCTCTTTCACATCTTTACATCAGTATTATAGTTGCAGACAAGTCAGAGATTAAGATATTGCAAAGATTAAGGTCCTTGGACGGTCACCGAAATAACCAATTGTCATATAGATGTTTTATACCTGTTACATGATAAAGTACACCATTTAGGCATAAAATTGTAACCACCTACTTGTTTCTACACTCATTGTCCATTTTATCAGTTTCAATTTCCCAGACCGCTTTGTATAGAAACAAATGGGCTATCGTCTGTAATTGTAGAACTACAAAATTTATTAGTCATCTTTACTCGGTTATCCAGTGATCATGACCAGCACAGATCACCAGCACTGCACTGACACTGATGTGGCGATGGTGGTTGCGTGCCAGTGCTGCTGGAGTTTTAAAATAATTTTCACTAGCTGCCCAATTTATTAGTGATATTCCACTTATTTTCCCACCTTATCTGCTGGTCTGTAATCCACTCCTATCGGCACAACGCACACTAACACACCACCACCATATCAGTTTCCCTGCAGTTCTGAGACTGATCCACCATCCAAATAGTACCTGATCTGTGCTGATCCTGTGGGGTCCTGATCATTAGAGATCAGAGTAAAGGAAACTAAAAGTGTAGAAAAATATGAACTACTGTCTGTAAATATAGAAGTATATATGGTCAGTGAAACTGACAAAATATAAGTGTTTATCATAACTTACAGACATCGCCTAATGAAATGTATTAATTATTATAATAAGGTATATAATATAATATAAATATATTCTGGTTTATAATGGTTATATGTTCTAATAAACCCATTGTAAATTGAATTGAATAGCATGAACGGATTAATTTAATATAGGCTATTCTGCATAACATCTCAAACATGCTTAAAACCCTTAAATTGCAGTTGCAAATTAATAATAAAGCTTATTTTATAATAATGTATTGAATACCTCATGTAATTCATTGAATAATGTCTTGAAAGTTGAAAATCAACTTCCCAGCAGTCATCACTCCAACCACGTGGCTCCCAAATGTTACGCTCTGCACACTTCCTCTTTTAGCACAGAAGAGTGCAGCAGGCTATCATACTGTGTAATTCTTGCCCTAAGGAAAAAAAAATCATAATTCAGATTATGATGTCTGATAAACATGTATTTATGCATTCTTCATTTTACACAGTAGGGGTTCAGTGGTCAAATCAGAAGGTTGTGAACTCAACTCCCAGCTTTGCCAATGTCTGTTACTTCTGCAAAGCCTTTAGCTTAAAATTAGCTTTCTACTGAAATGAATGAATCTGGGTACCATCAATCTTTTTATTTATAGAAAGGCAAAAGGGTACTCTGTGTCTGCACAGTACCAAGGTGGTGAGCTAGAATTCAGTATTTTAAGGTAGCGTAAGCTAATTGACATGCATGAGAATATACTGTACCTGAAGTCAGCAGTGTTTAATTTAAAGCAATCAAGAAGCTTTTTAATATGATGAAAGCTCTTTGTGATTATCCTAGAACCATCTGGAATCATTCAGTGACAAATATGTTTTGGGGCATGGTGCTTAATCACGCTGGAATTTCCCATTCATTTGTAGGAAAACTGTAACCATGCAGTGAAGACTGATCATGGTCCAAACCAGACTGTGCATCCTACACAGGACAGACACTTACTGCTTGTTTCTAAATGCATTCATATTTTGGAAAACTACGAAAGGACTTTGTTATATGCTGAAAAGACTACAGTGATTAGCAATCATTTGTAAAATCACTCATTATTTACGAAAGTGCAGTCATTTTGTATTATTGGTCAAATTCTCACAAAGCTCTAGAAAGTATACAGTCTTTCAAGCTTTGGGTACTCAAACTAGTTTAAAAATATATGTTGATTTTCTTAAAGACACATGGTAAAACAATTTTCTCTTCAGAAGGTTTTGTTGAACCTCTAAATGTAAAAAGCCAACAAACATTTCCCCAAGCTCATTTACACTGTCAGAACTCAGGTTAGCTGCCTTGAATCATCATCTCCCATCTAACCCAAAATGGGTTATTGAATTCGACCCCATCTTTGATGTGTGTGCATTGGTTATTGTGTAAGCTATTGGATGTGTTGGGGTGTTAGCTTAAGTGCTAATAATTTGTCAGTGGATGCCCAACATCACAAACATCAAGAAGTAAACACTTCCACTGCTGTTACTGAACTATCGTTACTTCAACTGAGACTGGAAATGTTCAAACTTTGAAGGCCCTGGATAGTGTATTTATTTTGGTGACATAATATCAAGAGGAGAGGCTACAGGCTTAATCTTAGAAGCTATGCATTTTCTAGCAGCTTCAAATCAATACAAATCTATAGTACAAGGCACTCTGGGAAACGGATGTTGGTTTAATGTTTGCTCTGATATTATCAGTTTTATCTATAAGGATTTTTTAATCCAATCAGATTTTGGGTAATGCCTCTAGGCTCTGCCAGTTATAAGTCAATTAAATAAGTCAATTTTTGAGAAAATCTGCAGTGCCTTGGCTGGGCATTGCTAAGAAGGATAAGAAAATGATAAGAAATGATTAACAAAATACAAAACAGGGTCTATTTTGACAGATCACATGGCAACAAACAGAATTAATAATCACAACGAGAAGTTTCTCTGGAAGTGCACTTGTGGGTGGCAGAGTGTAACATCATGCAGAAATTGGCACATTTATCAGGGGAAGATGAAGTGTGGGAAGACACCAAAACCAGTACGATGGCACTGCTTTAGCATTTCAAACAATAGGGACCAGAAGCCAGGTTTCAAATGACAGTCCAACAGAACCCAGCAGTGCTGAGTGGGAAACCACAGTGGGAAGAATGGAGATAATCCCTGACAGTGTGGTGCATGTTGAAACCCCGAGAGACACACAACCAGTAAGCCAGTGCTAGCACTCAGGAAGGCGCAATAAGATCAAGTGGCCAACGGGAAATAAGTCAGGAGGAATGGCACAGCCTTGAAGAACATCTGAGCATGGTGCTTTAACACCTTTTGCAAGGCATTGTGGGGCGTAAACTGACCTCTCGAGTAATATTCTATATGAAAAGAGCTCTTGCCCCAAGACAGAAAGGATGGAGGGAGAAAGACATCAAGTAGCTCATAGCCTGCAGGGGTCAGCTGCGAAAGAGGTGAACAAAAGAAGGTCCAGAGGAGCAGGAAGGGTTAAAGCTGCTGTTGGGTGACCTTAAGCATCAGCAAGCAAAGTTGCGTCATGTAGCATGAATCAGGAAGCAGAGGAAGTGGACAGAGAAGAAAAGGAAAGGCTTCTTTAGAGATTCATTCAAGTATGCCTACCAGCTGCTGGATGAAAAGAGGAGTGGCAAGCAGGTCATTTTAAAAGAGGACCTGGAGCAGTACATCAAGAGCCAGTATATGGACACAGCCAGTGATACACCACTTGGTCCAACAGGATACATCCCGCATCCAGACCGCCAAAAGATTCCTTTTGATACCTCTTCACTCAGGTTGTGCGATATTAAAGATGTCCTCCAGAAGGCAAGCTCAGGCTCAGCACCAGGACCGAACGGGCTTCCTTATAGGTGTATAAGAACTGACCACAAGTGACGAAGATCTTATGGAACCTCATGAGGATTGTGTGGAAGAACAAGTCAATTTCAGCTGGGTGGCAAGAGACTGTCGGAATTCCCAAGTAGCAGAATTCCACTGTCACCAGCCAGTTCAGGAGCATTGCTCTGTTTAACAGGAGTATTAAGCTCTGTTTAAGGAAAATCTTTCTTTGCAGTCAGATAACTCGCTTCCTCAATAACAACAGCTATATCGACACTTGAAACTTGTTAAAAGGCTGGGCTCTTAGGCTTTCTGGGATGTATTGAACACGCATCCATAATTACGCAAAGAAATAGAAGAGCGACCTTCACATGGTGAACACATATGGCTCTGTCCCACATATCCTGGTTGAGTTTGCGTTGGATTTTTTTCACATTTCAGATTGCATCAACACCATCATACTTCAGTAACCTGCACATGAGCTTTGCAATGGATGGTTTCACAACAGAGTAGCAGCAGTTGGAAGTCGGCATTGCTATGGGCTGCTCCATATCCCCAAAACTGTTTGTGGTGGCATTTGAAGTCATCTTTACTGGAGCAAGGCAGATGGCCAGAGGCATGAAGACACCTACCGACTCCACACATAAAGGACCCAGGCTGGGATTGAACCCATGGAAATGCCATGGGCATCAAAAGATGAGGCTCAGTGTACCCAAGACCAGGCATGCCAAATTTAGTTTGTAGCTTGAAAAGTATATATAAAATTAAAGCAGATTGTAACTTTATTCAACATTTAGGTTCATATAATAAACAAAAGCTTAATAAATGTGGACTGTGGTAGCCTAGCGGTTAAGGCACTGGACTATGGACCAGAAGGTCCAGGGTTCAAATCCCACCTCTGCCACAGTTGGGCCCTTAAGCAAGGCCCTTAACCCACAATTGCTTGGATTGTAAGACTGTATTAACTGTAAGTCACTCTGGATAAGGGCGTCTGCTAAATGCTGTAAATGTAATGTAAATGTACTGGAGAAAGACTCCCTGTGTTGAGAGGGTACATGGATGATGTAACAACTACACTCCAGATAGCTCGAATGGCATGAATGGCATGAATAAAGATAACACCTTAAAATCCTGGGGTCACTCAATTAGTAAATTCCACATTTTTAAAGAGGTGATGCTGTTTTAAATGTTGTATTATTGTTGTGTGTTTTGTCAAAGTCAAGTCCCAAATTGAGCAAACCTAGGGTGACAGTGAAAGGAAACAACTCTCTGAATGTAGAAGGAAGAAACATTGGGAGGACCAAGACTCAAAAAGGGAACCATCCTCCTTGGGTGGAATAGATGTAAGAGTAACAGCAGCATATGTACAATAAACAGACACATAGTTCAAAGCTCAAACTGTGCTAGAAGCAGAAAAAAACCTATGTAGACATAGACATATCATGCAACATCTGATGACAGCCACTTAAGTACTGCATTGGCCCCCCAAGATCAATGCTGAAGAAACTCGATGTAAAACAACCACTTTCAAAAAAGAGGAAAAGAGAAATTGCAGGGAGAATTGCCAAGTGTGTTTCACTTGATATGAGGCCAGTGAACATTGCTGATGGCAGACGTTTTAAAACATTGATGCATGCTTCGGCCAGGATACACCGTTCCCAAAAGAGAAGTGGCCATGCATGTGCTGAACACAAAATGGAGCAGTGGGCATTCGTCATGCACTGGTTGGGCCACAGGCTATTAACGAGGAGGCTGGAGGTTAAAAGGCCTATATCTGCCAGAAGCTACCTACTTGAGCAAGGTCCTTAACCCTCACTTTCTTTGACTGTAATTTGGGTAATTGTATAAACTGCAAAGACACTCTGAGCAAGGGTGCCTTCCAAGAGCTATAAATGGTAAATACAAAGCCAGAACTATATAATGATTTATTAGTTGGAATATGGTTGCATGTGCCAATCAGCTGGTTCTGAATGTATCATATAGAAACACTACAGCTGCGTATTAAGAGATCAAAAGGAATATTCTTTGTTATACTGTGTTTTGCTGCATGGCACACAATTTCTGACTTTAACAAAAGTGCAGCAGTCATCGCAGCACTTGCAGAAAAACATAGAGAACAGAATGTGGCCTAGTATGACCTATGCAATATGATGTAACTCAGTGGAACATTGTCCATTTGTTTCATGATCACTTGAAAGAGGGGGTAAGGCCATGATCTAGAGCTCACAACATCCCAGTGGGTGCATGTGTGTTTTAGTTTATTTATTTATTTAATATAGCTTTCAGCATAAATTGGTACTTTAATATCAGATTGTACAATTTACTGTAATCAATTAAATTAATGAAACTCTAAATTAATTAAGATCTTAAATTAATAAAGGACTAGTGGTGAGACAAAAGTTAGTGCTGTCCTCCCACAGTCCAAAGACAAAGGTTAACTCGAGGGTTGTTCCTGCCTTGCTCCCTGTGATGCTGGCTAGGCATCAGCTTTCACATGACCCTGGACAGTATTAAAAAGATAATTTAAATTAAAGAATGTATGAAATTAATACTTTGGACTGTGAAAGAAAACCGAAGCGCCCAGAGTAAACCCATTATCCAGATATAGTCCGAGGTGTGTATCAAACTGGGGAACACTGGAGTTGAGAGAGAGGCATGCTACTGAGTGATATACACAGAGCACATGTAACTGATGTCTTTTTGACTCAAGGACTGACAAGTATGCTACTTTTACAACATTTACTCTGGAGAGCAAATAGAATCTTTTAAAATCAAGTGTGGTGCAAATTTCTACAACAGCTGCCCAGGGCTTGCAGCAGCTTGAGCAAAAATCTCTAGGCTCGAGCTGAACCCATCTTTCAAACTGTATAAAATACACCTTCCTTTAAAGGATAAGGGAATCCTAAAATAAGAATCAAATTAATGGCCCAGAAAAGGTTTCCCACACAGAATTACACGCTAAAATACACAAACAATTTTGCTTCCCTTCAAAACACGCAGACGATGGTCAAAAGAGCAATTTAAGTTGGAGAATCCTCAGAATACAAAGCAGAGTATTATAAGGGTGTTGGAAATGTTAAAAAATATAAGAACAATAAAGACAAATGCTGGTCTAAACTCAGAAAAAGGCAAATATCAATGAAAATCACAAAAAGCAAATTAGAAAAAGGTAAAAAAAAAATGTTACATAAATCAATTCCCCACACCCAAATCTAAGCAAAAAAGTGGTAAGATTCTGGTGGCACACCAAAGCAGTACTACCCAAATGGGAATAAAAACTCCACCATCCCACCTCAGCCTACTAGTTTTCCCCCGCTACTGGTCATCAACGGTGCTATGTGCTCACTGGCTACATTCTTTTAAAATTCATTGTAACCAATTAAGCAAATCAAATAAAACAGTAACCTAGAGAGAAAAATAGGTAAGGAGACAGTTACTCAGTCTGTCAACAATCTGCAATAAAAATATACTAATAAACCCATTCTCTATGCAAGGATAATTGATAAACCTGATTAAAAAATACTTTCACTGCACTACATTCCCTGAATAAAACACCCCGGTACTTTTTCTCCAATATATTTAACCTAGGCATCTTGATTGCATCGTTACTATAAAATAAACCTGCTGTACATCGTTTGACAGACAGCAATTAAGTTGGTTTGGCAAATTTGTGATCCTAACTTGAAAATTAGATAATGGCTGGCTAAGAATATTAATGCGTAAGTGCAGCTTCATCTTAAAGCCATGGATGTATTTGGAGTACCATATCTTGGCTTTTTCGCAACCCTGAACAGGATTAAGTGGATAAGACAATGAATGAATGAATGAATGAATGAATATTAGTACCAGATACGGTGACTTTTATGTTTACCCAAATATATGAAATCATTGACATTTTAAATCCCCATCCAACCTCAAAAAACACATGAAGATAAGTTAAGATTAATAAAGTCAAGCCACAACATTTATGTAATTTATAAGTAATTTTAATGAAATAGTTGATTATAAAAACATTGCCTTTTTTAAGTGTAAGGTTCAATTTAAGGTAGTTTACAGGCTTAAAAGAATAAACTTCATAATTCTTAAGTCTAAAAAAATCTGACTTGTTGCTTTTTAATTAACAGCCTTTACTTCACTTTAACTCTAGCACATTTAATATCAGTCTTTAACTACTTTGAACACTTAAGTACGGTAAATAGCAGACACTTTAACACTTGTACTCCACACTAAGGGGTGATTTTAACTTCTACCAAAGTCATTTCTGCTATCTGCTGCCTTATCTTTATACACTATCTGCATACACGACATAAAGCAAAAGTTCTTACACAGTGTACACCAAACAATCAATTTACATTAACTGGCACACTCTCCAGTCCCACACTTGACCTCTCACAGAATAAAGGCATTTATGAGGTTTACACTTTACAAACAAAGGCCATTTTTTGTAACCCAACCACTTATCTGAGAGCTTAATTGCTTAATTAAACCAAAGGTGAGTTAAATGACGTCTCATACTGTAACAGTTCAACATTTTGTAAACGCTGTAACGTAAAAAGGCTATGCATTTTCAAAATTACAACAGTGCCTTGGTGACATATTAAGATTTACTACTGTCACTGAGTGGGTTTCACCAGCTACATCTAAAGCTGCTGAGAAAATGGCAAGTCACTGGCTGTGTGTATAATCGCACCCTATTAAGATATTCTGTTCTTTTTAGAGGTGTTTTTGTTAGTATTTGGTGTTTTAATTCTTAGTAGTAAACAAGATTCTCTATATACAAACCGAATTCCAAAAAAGTTGGGACACTAAACAAATTGTGAACAAAAACTGAATGCAATGATGTGGAGATGCCAACATCTAATATTTTATTCAGAATAGAACACAAATCACAGGGAAAAATTTGTTGTTTCCAAATTTCATGGCGTCAACAGATCCCAAAAAAGTTGGGACAAGGCAATTTTTACCACTGTGTGGCATCCCCCCTTCTTCTTACAACACTCAACACTCATGGCTGGCCATTTCAGTACCCGGATCCTTCTCCTACGTATTTATTCTACGTACCTTTATTTTTTTTTTATAATTCATCTTCTTGTGTTTTGCATGTATACGCAGAGGGCTCTAAGCATCCAGCAGGTGGAACCACAGCAGAAGCAGTCATTCATTTAATTCCTAAATTCCAGGTTATCTCCATTATCGGGAGGTGGCTGTCCAGTTATATAACAACACTTGCCACTGAACCTCTTGGTTTTCTGTTGGTTTTGCAATGGGCCGAGAGCGTTTGCCCCATGAATCTTGTAATTTGCTTTGGCCCATTAGCTGCTCTCCAGAGTTCCTGAACTGCATAGTAATGTAGGCCGAAACTAATTAGGCTCCAAAAGTAATGAGTTAATGTAAGTTTATGGGTTCTGTCACATGTTGGAATAGATGGAATCAAAACAGTATATATAGCTGTGAAGCAATGTTAGAGATGCCTGAGATGTAATCTTGCTATTCTTCTCAGTGAAGCAGAGGTAAAAGTACTTCTTAAGATGCATTTTCAAACCCTATAGCAGAGTAAAATTGCTCATATATGCATGCAAATGGTTATATGCACATTTGAACAGCCTAATAAAAACAAGCATAAGGCATGAAAGAAGCATCAAGCATGGCAAATAGCCAAAGTCAAAATCAGATTTATTTCTAAAGTGCTTTTTACAATGGAACATTCACTGAAAGAAGCTCTACAGTTTTAATTAGCAAGCTGTGGGTGACAGTGGAAAGGAAAAGGGCACTGTGATAAGAAAGCTTACATAATTAAACGTATCTAAGTAGTAAGTCTGTTGTAATAATATATATTATTAATATATTAATAATATATATTAATTAATAATAAAAAAATAATAATAATAATAATACAAAGTACATACTGTACACGTTTTTGGTCCGATTAAGCGGAATTTTGATCCATATAAACGGAATAACATTACACGTATTTAATAGGATTTGATTCGGTACTTTAGAATTTGGTTCGAATAAGCGGCTGGTCCCATTAACCGGTGGTCCAATTAACCGGAATCGACTGTACTAGCTTTACAGACATGGTAGTATTTTAGGTTTGCTGATTTTCTATGGCCTCAAATATATTGTAATATTTCACTGCTTGACTTTCTGTGTGTTCAAGTGCCCCATAAATGCTTGATGGCTTTCAGTTGAGGTGACTGTGGAGGAAAGTCTTCTTGAGTACTTCTCAAGATCTTTCTTCTTTAAGTAGTTTTTGTAAAACACACCTATCCTTTCCCAGCACCTCAATTATTTTTAAAAACTGCAGGTTTTTTAACTTAAATTTAATGCACAGTGTCTTGCAGCTTATTGTTTTTTATCACCTTTGTCCAGGTTTAATGAATCATGTTTCAGGACAATGTACTGACCATTGTTGTTTTCTTCATTTTATAAATTCTAAGGACAAATATTCTATATGGACAATAAGTGGTATATTGACAAGTTTTTTTCAGTGCTTTTCAATTGATACCATACAGTAGAAAAAAAAAATAGACTAAAGTCTGAAATCCTCTCTCAACTGAAGATATGTTTTAGTCACATAAAGGTTATCTGGCAAGGATTCCTTTTCATATGATTTCTCATCATGCTCACTGGCTCATAAAATTTTCATGAAGTGTGCTGTCATACAATATGCCCCAGTGGGACAGCTTATTGTTCAAGATTGCCATTTAATCATATCTCAAACACTCACCTATTTTTTTTGCTAATATGTCTGTGATTGTATACTGTGATGGTAATTCAAAAACAATAGTGGCCAAAAAGGGACTGTGGTAGCCTAGCGGTTAAGGTACTGGCCTCTGGACCAGAAGGTCCAGGGTTCAAATCCCGCCACTGCCACTGCCACAGTTGGGTTTTTGAGCAAGACCCTTAACCCACAATTGCTTGGATTGTAAGACTGTATGAATTGTAAGTCGTGCTGGATAAGGGCGTCTGCTAAATTCTGGAAATGTAAATGTAAAAAGTTATGCCATGGTGCCAGATGAAAATACTGTGAACTGGTTCTGTTCTACAACTTTGAGATTTGGAATATGATTCAGTTACAGGTTTTACCCCCGGCCATCTCTGTTCTATTCATAAATTCAACATGAGAAGATAAGTGAAGTTAACTGATGGTAGTCATTTATTTACTCTGTATTGCAGTATGTTGGAAACATGCCATGGAATTTGGCATCTACCTGCCAAAGACATTTCAGTATTTACTTTGCTGCTTCCTGTTTGGTTCTTAAAAGAACTCACCTATTGGTTGTCAACAATGTTCACATCATTATTATCTTAAGCAAAGACTTAAGACTTGTGTTAACATTCTATACATTTGAATTTAACAGAATATAACAATGAGAAAAATGCTGATTTTAGATGGCTATCTATCTGGACCACCTCACACCAAAAGATGAAAACAAGACACCAGACACAAGTCTGATGGTTTTATTCCAACATTCTAAATTAGTTTGCGACTGTGAGGTCATTTGAAAATCATTTGGTGCAAGGCTGGCATTGAACACATTGATCAGTAATTGTTTTTAGGTTTATATGCAAAGAGTACAATGAACAAACAAATATGTCAAAAGCATGCATTTATTTTTTGAATCCAATAAAGCCAATTTGGGCACATAAAATGCAGGAACCAACTCTAGACTGGGTGTCAATCCATCACAGATGCACAATCACGGCACTGCCATGCTATGCCTGACACATCAATTCAAAGTTGAAGTATTGTCCATTGTCTCAAATAAGCTTTGCAATTGTATATTAACTTTTATTATCTACATCCATTCCCTAATTGAGCAAGCCTAACATGACAGTGGCTCTTAAATTATATTAAGAAGAAACCTTGAAAGAACCAAGACTCAAAAATGATCACTGTATGATCTTGTGTCCTTAGTGGGAAAGTTTCAGTCGACTAGAAGATGGAGAAAGTTACTGCCCTCTGATGTGGTCTGATGAACACTGATGAAGATGGAGGAACACCTTAGTGTGTGGGCTGAAACTGGCACCGGAACATAAGCTTGGAGGAAACAGAATACATAGTTAGTTTTTTAACCACTGGTATTCATGGAGGGTGAGATTCTGACAGCGCTAACTTTAATGGCATAGCTAAAAATGGTAAAAATCCAAGAAGGATCACGTGAGACACTGGACTCTCCCAACTCTCGTACCAATTCCTAGTGATCACAGGGAGACAGGAAGACAAAAATTGTTGATTATGAATACATACAATGCATACAGACACATGGGGTGTCTTCCCCTCAAGTGGTTACAGTCATTGCTTTATATTCCTGGAACTGAATGTTATCCAAAATCTGTACAGCATAAGTGTCTTTGCTGAGTGCAGTTGCAACCTTGCCCCTGTCAAGCGAATGCTGAAACCACATCGCCCTTAAAACAGAATACTTGCATAATTGTTTAAACAAGTTCCACAGTTTTTATAGTTTTTCCACAGTTTTCATTCTACAAAGGACTATTCATAACTATGAAGGCACTAAAAATGGACCCGTACACTATCTAGTCTCTTTTCTGTATGGCTGTATAGTTATTATATAGAGTTTTTGTAAAGTGCATGTTTTAGAAAATATGCCAAAGTAGCTGAGAAATACTAGTACAGTAAGAAATGCTATCCTTACACCTCATTCAAACCTCAAATAAAAGCTCTCTAAAATGTGCTTTTTCAGTCTGACCATTCAAATGGACAGTCGTAGACCTATGATTAAGGCTTTGTACATTTAATCAGAATGTAGTGAATTGATTTTTATGTTTACGGTTGCTGTCTTGTCACATGACCTGCATACTCTTGAGATTTACTTTACAGACAGATGTCCTGACATTCTGCTTAAGTGTTTGCAGGGATAATGCAGAACTCATTGTTTCAGTAATGATGGCAATCAGTCCATCAATGATGGCCCAGATGGAAAAAATGGCCCAAACAACGATTATCATTACCAGCATCTTTCACAGAAGAAATAGTAACAAGTCTTATTATGGAATGCAATGGTTTTTTTCTCTCTCCAGAGGTAATTATTCTCATTATTCTTATTACCCTTCTCAATTGTTCATTTGCAACATGAAGGGCAACAATGTTATTTTACTTAGCAGTACCTTTCTCCATGCAACCTTGCCATTCCCCTTATTGTTGTTCAGGGTTCTCTTGATGGTAATTTATATTAACATTAGCCAATCTGAGAGAGTCCTCTAAAATTTTGCATGGGTTGATTTGTGACCTTGTATCATTCCGTAAATCATTCCGAGCAGTTGGAGCTGATTAACTAAACTTTAGGATGGATATATTTGAACATGCAACATCAGACTTGGAAAAGAAAGCTTTGGATGTTGACAGATGGATGATGGAAGAGTGAAGGAGATAAAATGTACATTAACTCTGTGAAAACTGTTATTCCCCAGCTATGCCAAGCTATCACTGTTGAGCTCTTAAGCACAAATCTCAATTAACTCAATTGTAGGTAAGTGGATTAAATTTCGGTAGTGTCATAGATAATCTGCATTCTTTATTAGACAGTGTTGCCCTGTAGAGGCCACTGAGCAGACAAAACAGAATTGTTTTAGTTGACATTTCATTTTGGAAAGGTCATCTTGGAAAAAAAATAAATTAAAATAAAAAAATAATTAAATACTCACAACAGGATGCTGACTGGCCAAACTTTGTGAGATTTGCCCGATCACAGAGGTCCTCACACTCTGGGGCTTAACACTGAGGACACAAATAAAACTTAATCCATAAGCTCACTGTCAAGGGGCGCTCTTTTTGTTCTATAGAGTTAGTGTCTTGTTTTTTTTAGATTTATGTCCCAGTGGCCTAAGTGTACCCTGGTAAACTGCCCTAAGTGAAGACAGACAGGGGTTAACTTGCTAGCTTTTAGCTATGGAGTTATATTTGCTTTCCCTCAAAAACACAAGGCTATCCTCCTGTACAACATATCCCAAATAAATACCATCCAGTGCTTAATCCAAGGATTTATTTGATTGTAAAAGACCCTCATGCTCTGGAACTTGACAGGAGATGGAAAACCAAGAGAGGCCTATGGAAGAACTGAAGTGGGACTTAGCGGACTACTTAACTTCCACGTTTATACCTGGTTTCAGGTATGTGCATTTCCCTCTAGAGATGCCTGACTTTAAGCTCCAGGGACTGTGTAATACATTTTCAACTAGGACTTCACTGGATGCTTGGTGCCTCATCGGTATACTCAGTGAGTATATCAAGTGTTAGTGTATCAAATGAGTAGGCAAATTATGTTTGTATCAAAAATAAGACTAAAATTCATTGCAATGTATTTTTTTTCCAAACTGTGAAGAATAAATTGGTTCTGTTCCTCTCGGTTGCTCAGTTTTGCATCTCATTCTGCGGAGTTGTTCACCACTTTCAGTCCAGTGACTCTCAGTGTAATGCATTTATTTATTTACTGACATCAGCATCAGTTGCTTTATTTATGACAGGAACAATATGGCATTTATTCTCATCAAACATGCTAACACTGGTTATTTAGAAGGACCAATTGACCTAACATGCGTCTTTGAAATATGGGAGGAAACAAGAGCACCCAGAGAATACTCTTTTTGCAACAATACATTTTGTGTGTGGCAGTTGTTGGTTAACTGTGTTACCCTTTGCTTTCAGTAACTGGTGTGATCCACTTGTTTGGCAGTAAGTGCAACTCAACATTTCCAGAAATTGATGATCCGTTTAACCTGCAGGAATTTTAGCCCATTCCTCCACCATCTTTTCTGTTGGACTAAGGTCAGGACTTTGATTAGGGCATTTCAAAACTTTAACTATCTTTAGCTATTTTGGTTAAATGATTTTTGTGCTTACGGTTACTGTTTTGTCACATGACCTGAGATTTAGTTTACTTGAGATTTAGTTTACAGACAGATGTCCTGACATTCTGTTTAACTGTTTGCAGTGATAATGCAGAATTAACTGTTAAATTAATGATGGCAATCAGCCCATAAATGGAAAAAAACTGACCCAAACAATGATCATTATTACCAGCATCTTTCCCAGAAGGAATAATAACAAGTCCTTATTATGGAATGCAATGTTTTAAAACTGTAAGTAACACCAGTGATGGAGGGAGATAAAATGGACGTAAACTCTGTAAAAATTCTGTGTGAAGCCTCAAACATAGCATAAAATTGCTAATTTTAGAGAACATCTTTAAAATGCTAAAATACATTGTTAGTTAATTGCAAGAGGTTATAATAAGGTAAGATATCAAATAAGGGTATGTTGCTGCACTCTCAATGTCACAAAGGAAATCACCTGGTCACAAGATTTGGGGGCAGCCACAGGAGCGCTTGTCAGATCACAATTTAAACACAAAACGAAAAAGTTTATGTGTGCTGTGTGATCAGATGCAGGGGATCTCATATCAAAATGTAATGATATTCACTGGCAGACAGTCAGCATCGTATGTGAGCAAACTGAAGCCCATGTGGTAAAAATGTTTTTTTTTCTTCACAGCCAGAGCAAAAGTCTTCTGAATTACTGAAAAGAAAGCTGTCCCTCAAAAAGTTGCAAATGACTCTATGAAAAATACTAGAGTGTGTGGCATTGATGTGATGCTTGTGGAGTTCTATAAGGCATTTTGGTCAGTGCAGGGGCAGAATGTGCTGAAAGTGCACAAAAGAAGCCTGATTATGTATATACTTCCACTGAGCTGTTGAAGAGTCATTGTCCTTTGCCCTGATATGTACAAACTGCAAGTTGCTCTGAAAAACATTAGCTGTTGGACTGGGAAAGGGAACAGATTATTAACTGTGATCATATTTATTGTGTGCCTAGCAGATCAATACATGATAGAATACATCTTACTGGGGGAATTTTGGACATATCCAGTTTATTAGGACTGCATTATTTATGGACCAGGAAATGGGTGAGCTTGTGTATGTTCTGGAATCAAATGGTTTTATAGCTAAGATAAAATTGTTGTACATTGGCAATGAGAGTGTGCTAAAAGTTAATTGTAGTTTGTGTTCCCCTTTTAAAATGTATAAAGGCAATAAGAATGGCTGTTTCACACAACAAGCAGTATCTGGACAGCTGAACAGAACACCAGTAGAAAGAATCATTTGATCCACCACAGTTTCATTGTCCACCATCCAGACACAAGTGGCACCTTCACTACACACCCTTGTCTCTGCCTAAACCATTTTGAGGTGGTCAGCTTAAGGAAACATGTTGTCACAGCACCCTTTACATGTCCTGCCATTTGGCACCTTTGTCTTTGTTTGCAGTGACGTCATGAATGATAAACCTGGACTGCTATGGACTGGGACTGTATAATCTTTAGCACAAATTCAGGTTCTCTTTGGGATTTGACAATGGCCGGGGTTTGAGTATGGAGGACTTGTGGGGAGTCAATTGTATAGTTTTCCCCAATAGACATATACTATCACTCTAATATTGCAATCACTTACATATATTATTATTACATTCAAAAATCCACAGTTTCAGTCGATTCAAACAAGTCCAAATTGGTGAGTTATTTTTGATCAATAAAATATATGGGGGATGGTAAGTTTGTGGTTTTCAGAAGGTAAAAGGAAAACTTACCTAAAAAAAAGACCTTTTACCTCGGTGTACTTTGCCTTCTCCCAAGCTTAGTCAAAATCTGAAAGCTCTTTTCTCAGTAGCAACACTAATAAAATAGGAATAGATGTTCATACCCATGGAATAAATTGGCCTATGTAGTCCCACGCCTAAATCTCCTAGAAAGTCTCCAAGCAGTGTTATTGGATTTCTTCTGGGACCCTCTGCACTGGGTCCCACAAGGAGCTCTCTGCTTACCTAAAGAAGAAAAATGGCAAGGGCTCATTCACCTAGAGAGCAGAACTGCTGCCTCTTTACTTCCAGTTAATCCAAATACTTCTTACCGGCCCAGATAACATGATATGGAAAACCATAGTAAACAGAATAAGCAAAACATAGTGTGCTGGGGTAGGACTAAGAATTATTAGAAATGATATGTTTTTGATGGGACAAATATACATATATGTATATGTATATATATAACATATACACAATATGTTGTATGTTCTCTCACTATTCACTATGCAAATTTTCTTCTCTCTTTCTTGCTCCACTACACATTCCTGTATCAGTAGAAAGGCAAGCGGGAAATAAAAAAGCGAGCTAGGAGGGCACCTTGTGCCAGTCTGTGAAAACAAGACATGGGTCGCTGCTATAGCACATATTTGCCATGCTCTTGTTAGTCTCCCTTGCAGGACTTGACATGTCTCCAGGCAACCATTGCTTGGCAACCATCTGCGTCCTTAGATTTCAGTGTGAGGTACACAGCTGTGTCGAGTGGGCTGGGCTAATATAAAATAATATCAACACAAACAAACACATCTAAACTTATACAGAAACTACCTGTGTTATTTTACTGATCCTCACACAGCCTTGTACAAAAGTTGAGGCACCCCAAGATAAAATGCATGCTTTGGTATCACAGTCTGTCAGAGAAGCAGCTGAAATGGCTTATTTCTGCAAATTTTAATACACTGTTGACAAGTCAGCCTGCAACCTGCACTTTCTGGAGATGGATGAGCTGGATTAAAAACACTGAATAAATGAATACCTAAATACATTAAAAAATAATTGAATATGTCAGTTTTGCTGGCGAAACCATACACTTCTAAAAAATCCAGAGTATCTGGAGTAAACCCGTGCAGACACGAGCAGGACATAGAAACAGAGTCTGAGGCCAGGATCAAATTGGAGACGCTTTAGCTGTGCTAACCGAAAGTGCACCAAAGTGCCGATCACAGTTATTATATCACTTAATTGAATTGAATGCAAAATTTTATAACAATTGTATTTTTACTTTACTTTCATTTCTCATCTTTTAATTATTTTTATTTTTAAATGAACTCTGTGAAACATGAGGCCGAACTGTTCAGAGACAAAAATGCTCTACATCTGAGAAATAAATTAAGCTTTTGACAGAGACTTCATCAGATATCAGATGGTTTTATATCAAGAAATGCTGAACAGATGGAACGCTGACGGAGTCATGGTGGAGTAGCAAAACAAGTTTTCAGCATTAGTAAGAAGGTTGGCTAGAATATTTGCCAATATTTTCTGTTCCCTTCTGTATCTCTCTGTCTGGTTCAGGCACGTCCGAATTATAAAAATTAATCAGAGGGGCAAGTTTGGTAGCTTTTTGAACTGTGCTTACCCTGACATATACAGTGCAAGACAACAAGAGAAGACCTTGTGCTGAAACATGGTTACACTGACATACTTGTGAGGTGACACTGAGGATCTGTAGAGTATTGGAGAGTTTGGAGACAACATTCTTCAATCTTGTCTGGAATAGTATGGGTTTTTAAGAACATACAGTATAAGTGCATCGCAGCATTGGACTACAGTCCTGCCTAGGGTACACTTACACTTGTGCCCTGTGTTAAATTGTAATGATCCTACAACACCCGTGTGCCAACTGAAGAAGTGCTCACAGTTCTATACTTAACACTGCCATAAAGAATTATGTCTGTTGAGTGAATAGTCTGATCCAATGCTTAGTGATAAAGCAGACATGATGCAAGGAAATGCCAATAACTGTGCACTGTTGTCTTCAAACATTCAATGATATTTATGTGACTTTTGGATGTACCTGGTTATCTATGTTATTAAGTATAAGCAAGAAATCTGGGTAATTTTTAAATTCCATTAGGGAACACAATTTGAAGGGGCACGAATCATTCATTCATTCATTCGCTAACTTGATTCATTCATGCTGTTTGATCTTGGAGGAGGTTACGGGAAAGCAGTCTAGATGGTGGCACAGGGTGCAGGGCAAGAACAACCCCAGACAGAGCTCCAACCCATCATACAGCACATGCACTCACACTCTCATACACACACTCACACAGTTGGGCACTTCAGAGACACCAATCAACCCAATATGCATGTTTTTAGAGTGTGGGAGAAAACCAGGTATCTAAACCCACACAAGTACAGGGAGGACTCCAGACCCGCCACCTGTAAATAAATAAGCTTGTTAAACACTAAATAGATTATTGAATTAAACACTAAAGTGGACATTACTCTGCCATGAATGAATGAAGAATGAAGTGAAATGAAGAATAAATAAATTCTCAATAAATTATTATCATTTGCTTTAATAAAACATATAGCTATGAGCTATCATTACCTTGTCTGCAGAAATGATGCTTTTTTTTAAATATTTGCATATATCCGATACTCAATTACTAAAAGACTTGGCTCTGATTGCGTGTTAGCCCCTCAAACTTTTGTAAATGTAGTGCCAATAGTGAATTTGTGTCGCTGAGTTGTAGTTGTGCTAAGCAATTTTTTGCTAATTTGCTAAGTTAAATATGTCTGATGACACAAAAATCCAAAATAGCACACGTAATCCATAATGTCCATCCCTGCAATTTCGGCCAAACATCCATGGAGGACATACACAGCTGGTCAGAGGTCAGATTCATCAGAGAGTGGGACTTGGTCTGATCAGACCCATTTTACTGGGTCATGGACCATAATCATAGTGAAAAAATAAATTTTATGCTGAATTGCTGAGCAGAACAACAGGACACACAAGGCAAATTCACTGCATGCACTACATTTCCCACAATGCCTTAGCATTTTTCCAAAAGCTTGACCAGCTAATATTTGAAGTCAAAGACTTGTGTGTTTGAGCTGAAGGCAAACTGAGAGTCAAGTCTACCATGACCTGGATGACTAAGAACCTACACAGACTTACAGTGAATTTTTGTCACGTGCAGTAACAACATTGCAGCCAATGTAATGATAGCTCGTACCTTTTTGGGGGTTCTTTTAGCCGTATATTTATTTAACCATATAACCCACTAAAGTATAAGACCAATAATGCAGAGGCATTCGTAAAATGCATCAGTCACATTAGCATAAACAAAATTGCCATGAAATGCATCACAATCACTTTAGGCTACTTTTTACTGTTAATTTGCTCTTCATATCATGTCAAAGTGACGTTCTCTTTAGTGTTAAATCACTTAATCATTGTTTGCACAGTTGGGCTTCTGTGACTGATGGGCAAGCGGAGGGGTACAGCTGTGTCCCTATAAATTCTGTGTGTGCCTCAGTATGACAAGCAGTGTAGAAACGCCCTTGCAGCTGGTCAATGCAATACATTTGAAGAGATTTGAACAGCAATTTCAATAGACACCTCCGTCCAAATTAATTACTAATTTCGGAATCAATACTGTATTAGCACCTGGTATGGCCACAGTAAAGGTTGTTACTTTATGTATCAGTTTCTACAACTGTGCCCTTTTAAACCTTTCAAACATAGTTCTAAATTCCAGATGTTTTAGACTTCCTCCTAAATTAAAGAGATCAAATAAATCATGGTGAATTGTGAACAAGCATCATACAAATAAAAACTGTAACCCAGAAGTGGGTGATCTAATGATATGATTTACATATTACATTTGATACAACAATTAAGTATCAGTCTGCATGACTGACTGAAGATGCATTTAATATATAAAGTATACTTTGTACATGCATGTGGGTAAAAGTGTATTCAGATACAAAGCAGAGCATTCTGTTTTACTGCAGCTCATCCTGGTCAGAGTCTCAGGGGGAGGTCAGGGGCATGACCCAGAATTCACTTGGTGCAGACAGAAGTAAAGTCAAAGTCAGAGGTATAACTATCGAACATTTTACAGGACAGCATTGCCTGAGAAAAGTCAAAACATATCATACAAATTATTACAAATATCTAGGCCCACAGCCCCACTTGAGCAAGCCCCTGACAACGTCAAGAAAGAATTCCATAAATGTGATCAGGAAGAAACCTTGGAGACTTAAAAGGGACCCGACCTCCTCAGCCCAGATGTTATATCAAAGAATTCAACTAAATTAGCTAAATAATAAATTAGTAATAGTATTTTAATTTAATTGTACAGAAGCAACACTATATAAAATAAAAACAAATATTTAAAAAGTCCCTATAATATAGAACAATCTATAATACAGACTTTAATAAAGAGAGAATAGAATGTAGATAATGTTAAAGCACTTTTGTAAGGGCGTCTGCTAAATACTGTGAATGTAAATATAAATACATACAAAATAGAGAATATAAGTGAGCAGAAGTGAATTATTTAGTTCAGTACAGGGACTCTCGTCATGCAGCATAGCATGGTGGCATAGCATCCTTATTCAACATGGAGTAGAGAAGGGATAGGAGGGATTCGTTTATTTTCTCTGTTCTAATTCTGGGTACACTATGTCATAAATACAAATCTATATAGTTGCTTAGATCATACACATTAGGCAATCAACCCTTTGCTTTATGCTTCAGGTATCAGGTATGCTTTCATATATCAGTATCAGATTAACAATGTAACAATGCACAATAATAAATGAATCATTTTGAAGAAGACTGATTATAAAAAAACTTTTTGTTCATTGCTAGAAGAGCCAGCTTGGTGCATTGTTATTGAGGAAATATATCACACACCACCTTCTTTTGCATTTGCACTTTCAACATTCTTATTATTCATTTTTCCTTCTTGTTCACATATGTTCTTTTCCATAATAGATATAAACATCTAATTTATCTTCAGTAAACTTTATCCTACAGTGGGCTGCAGAAGATTCGGTGCAATATAGGGAAACTCATTTGCTGTCTACACCATTATTCTTAATACACAAGCCCAGCCAGCAACCACTATGTTACTGAAAGCAGGAGTAACAGTATTACATGTCAGAATAATTCCTCCATTTCTCTGACAATAAATAATGAAAACAGTCATCATTTCATTACTAGTTCGCTCCACTCTGATAACATCATGTATGGATCTCAGCTTGATTTTCTGTGCTTGATTTCCTAAGAAAATCTATTCTTCCTTGCTAAGGCACATGAATTTAGGGACAGCCAGTGGATACCACTTTTTTCAATTTTTTAAGTTTAGGCTAAAAACATTATTAATTATGCAGGATTTTGGTTAGATTTTGACTGGGAATCATGGCTCGAGTTGGCTCTTGTCTCTTGGCTGTGTTACCTTTTGCTTCTTGCCCGTTAGCCATGCTGCTATAGTTAATGCTGCCGGAGTTTCACGCTGCACTTGGCATTAGTGATTGCTAATACACTATGTGCTCCTAACCAATAAGTAACCACATTTTCTCTTTTCTCTCCAAGCTGATGTTCCTATACTAGTTCCAGCACCACACACTGAGATGTTCCTGCAACTCAGTATCACTCTACTGGTCTTCATCAACAGAACCCAGTCCCACCATGCCCATGCCAACAGTGTGAGGGAGTGTGTGAGGGAGTGCAATAACTCCCTCAATCAGCTATAAGAAGATGATGTGCCTCCAATAACTTACTGCTGAAGACTCATTATCTTAAATCTATTTAGTTATTCAATTAAAATTTTGTTATTAATTTAAATTATATTATTAATTCAAATTGTATTATTTACTTCACTACATTCAGGGAGCATTTTTCTTTCCACTGTCACCCTAGGCTTGCTTAATTTGGGATTGGCCTTTTAAGATAATATAAGATTCTAAAGCTGCTTTAAGACAATGCTACATTGTACAAAAAAGCTATAGAAATAAATTTGACATGGCTTGACATATTTGTCCATTTGTCCGAGTAACCGTGATCCTTTTCTCTCAGATCTGATGTTCTGGTGCGGGTTCCGGATGTTCTTCCGGCTCGGCGTGGCTCTGATTGTCTTCAACAGCTGAGGCAGGTCCCACCAGAGTGCAGGAACTCCCTTCATCGGTTGGACATTAGGAAACGATGCGCCTCCAAGGACCTCCCACTAAGGACTCATTTTATAATTTTTTTTTTTTTATAATTTAGTTTTATTTTATTTTTTTTATTATTAATTTGTTATTTATTAATTAATCTAAGTTTTCCATAATTTAATATACTTTTAGTATTTATTTAATTAACATCTAGGCCACCCATGGAGGATGGGTCCCCTGTTGAGTC
>JAVSBV010059000.1:0-10652 GCA_033117975.1 Parotocinclus spilosoma
GATCCACAGGGTCAATATACACGGCCGGGCTGCTATAGCCAAACCTTTGTCTAAAACCAGGTGTTTCAGTTTCATTGACTAACCCCTGTATATATATATGACAAGATCATTGTCTAACCCCTGTATGTTCGAATGCTGTTCATAGACTTTGGTTCTGCGTTTACCACAATCATCCCTCAGCACCTGATCAGAAAGCTGAACCTACTGGGCCTAAACACTTCTCTCTGTAACTGGATCCTGGACTTTCTGACGGTGAGACCTCAGTCAGTTCGGATCGGACGTAACAGCTCCAGCACTACCACACTGAGCACTGGGACCCCCCAGGGCTGTGTGCTCAGTCCATTGCTGTTCACCTTGTTGACTCATGACTGTGCAACAATGCACAGCTTGAACCATATCATCAAGTTTGCCACGACTGTGGTGGGTCTCATCAGGAAGAACAACCAATCAGCATACAGAGAGGAAGTTCAACGATTAACGGACTGGTGTAGAACCAACAACCTGTCTCCAAACGTAGACAAGACCAAGGAGATAGTTGTTGACTTCAGAAGGACAAAGGGAGATCACTCTCCACTAAACATCGAGTTATTGTGGAGATTGTCAAGAGCACCAAGTTCCTTGGGGTTCACCTGGCAGGGGATCTCACCTGGTTCCTCAACACCAGCACCATAACCAAGAAAACCCAGCTCTCTCCCCTCCACTACAGACATTTACACTACACACTGCATCCACAATGAAACCAGCATTGTGGATGACCACACACACCCCTCACACAAACTGTTCACCCTTCTACCGTCTAGGAAAAGGTACAGAAGCATCCGGGCCCTCACTACCAGACTGTGCAATAGTTTCTTCCCCCAAGCTATCAGACTCCTGAATAATCTGGTCTGGTATAAACAACTGCACATATAAATGACTGGGATAACACACACACACACACACACACACACACACACACACACACACACACACACACACAAAATCTCCATCCTTTCAGTTACACAAATAACTTGAAGACAATGCTTACAAATCACACCAAATATGGACAAAAAACTGCTGCTAATACATTGTTTAGACTGTTTGCATTGAACAAATGGACATATCTGCACTTTACTGCTCACACTACCAGTGGGCTATCTGCACTCTTATTTTGTATTTATTGTTTATTGTTATGTATAGTGGGTTTTGTTTGTGTATTTATTGTTTATTGTCCTGTATTGCACATGCTATATATGTTTTGTTTTATTGTATACTGTACACCACTGTATATGGTTGAAATGACAATAAAACAACTTGAACCTGAACTTGAACTTGAGTCTGTGGCCCCATTGCATTGTGTGCATCATACATGTGGTGTTGGTGGAATGGTGTGTAAAATGTTTTCTTGTAACTCATGCAGGCCCTTAATACTGACCAAGCATTATTTTAATGCCATGTTTAACTTTAGACTAACAAGTCTAATTTGGTTTACTAGTATTACTTTGTACCTGTAGAAACATTGTCAGGCCCATTTGAAGCGTGTTATATGTAAAGCATGAGTAACTAAAAATCCCTCCATTGCATAATCAGGAATTCTATTAAGCACATGAGGATGCTGTGTGCCAGCGTGTCCAAAATGAGCCCAAACAGAGCTTTCTAAATGTATTTTTTTCTTTACCACAACAAAAAGTAGCTTTGTGATAATGTATGTGTTTTCAGCACCACTATGAATACAGACCAGCGGGTAGTGGGGATGTGGACAAACATGCTCAGGCACTGTACAATATATCTGGGCATGGTGTAAGTGGCAAAAATTCAAGTAAACAGGAAAGTCTTGTGTGAATTCTGGCCTAAAGGCTAAATTGTCAGGTACACTTTAGTCACAAGTGACTAATTTTTGTCCAGTGAGTATACAATACAAGCAGCTCATGGTTATGAGCTTTGCTGAAGGACCTTGATTTAACTGTGCTAGAACTTCAGGTGCATAGTCCAAAAGCGAAACCACTGCACCAACACGATCTCCCAAAAGATCTTATTTATTCTATTCACACCGTTTACCAAACCCAGAGTGAGATATAGTTTAAGTGAAACACTGGAGGTCAAGGGCTCTGCCCAAAAACGCAACAGTGGTAGCCTGGCAACCAAACAGAAACAGGGAGAAAATGCAAACAAACAGTGATTACTGAACAGCCACACCACCAGCTCTTTGGACAGAGGTAAAAGCCAGTTGCAGGAAACATCAGTTCCTGATGACATGGGTGCAGTGGTGCAGTTAGGGAATCCAGTGGTTGACTGACACCCTGTCCGATGGGTACCTCCACCTGTGGGATGAACAGACTTTGTTGGTAGATTTGGATGTTGCGAGGCGAATTCTGGAGAAGCTAACAGAGTGGACATTGGAGGACAAAAGTTTGCATGTCATAACAGACATGAAACTGTGTATTTAAATTTACAGCCTTTATCAGTTGTGCTTATCAAGATAGACTTACGGAAGTGCTTTGTATTCATCTTGGTACACATTACCTCATGCTATAGAGTACATCACATGAACAAACATCCAGCTGTTAGAAGGTGATGTGGTTAAAACAAAGTATGGAATAAAAATGAAAAGGAGAGTTTTAAAATAATATTTTATATTTGTAAATCTCATATGGCAGTAGGATAACAGGAGAGACTAAAATAATGGTTGAATTCTCCTGATGTTATAAAAGAAATACTCAGAGGTTTGTTGTAATCTCTAAGTATGCGATTGAGGACTTTATTTATTGAGTTAACAAGATTGTGACATTGTGACAATGATATAAGTTAACTCCATCTTAATAGGGTATAGCTTCAAATGATGCTAGCATTCATGATAAGTCCTCCATTTCTATGTACTCATATTGCAGACACACCTATCCAGAGTGTCTTACAAGTGATATAATCTTACATGGTACAATACAAGCATTTTTCAAACACCCAACTGTGGAAACTGTGGCAGTGCTTGGAACCCCGGACCTTCTGGTCAGCAGTGCAGTGCCTTAACCACTGTGCCACCATAGTCTTCCAAACAACTGTAGACCAGCTTATGTGATGGCTAACTGTAATGTTACATTTCTGAATTAATCTATGTTGCACATATTTTTGTGGGTTTACTGAAACAGACTAAATCATCAGATCCAGTATAACTTTTAAATGTTGCTGTGCCCCACAAATATCACAGCGGCAAAAAGTTTATCTTGGATTACTGAGCAGAACTACAGGACATTCCATACAAATTCATTACAGGCACTACATTTCAAGAAAGTCAACAGTGCTGCAGACATAGTAAGGATAGATATGAGCTATATGTTTTCCTAGTCACTTTGAATCGTTTAACCTACCAAAAATACATATTAGGCCAATAAAACAAAGGCATTCATTAAACTAGAAAAGACATCAGTTACGTTAGGATAAACATAATTATTGCAATTAATAAAAGATATTTAGTTATAACTAGTCCTTCATTTTTTGATCCATGACAGTGAAACACCATCTTTAGTGTTAAATTGCTTCACCAAGTTAACACACAGATTCTCTGTGCAGTTATGCCTCCATGTTTTCAAATTCTGTATGTGCCCCAGTACACACTGTTAGTTTACATGTCCATGTCATTATTACCTGTGACACATATGCTGCCCAAAGAGGTTGGGTCTCTTTTTGAGTCTTGGTTCTTCCAAAGTTTGATCCTTATTACATTTGGGAGTTTTCCCTTTCCACTGTTTCTAGTATTGTTTACTTGGGGCTGTGGGCCTAGATAAAGCTGCTTTGAGACAATGGTCTGCTACCAAAATAATTATATAAATAAATTTGACTTGCCCTATGACTGCAATTATTTAATGTAATACATCATTTAATTTGTGGTCAGAACCTTGAGTTTTGGAGCCTCGGTTTTGTGCAAATTGCAATTGCTATATATAAAATTACAGCATATAGAGTCATATAGCATTTCCTTGGGGGCGTCCCCGGTCCAAGTACGCATATTTACAGCTTGATGGTTACTTTGTTTTGGTAGTATTTTGTGTGTCTGTGTACCCTTTTTTGTGTGTGCATCATGTTATAAAAGAATGCTCATACTGCATGTCATATGTATTTGCCATGTATTTTCGGTATTTGTTGGTGTCCGCTTGCTGTGTGTAAAAGTACCCTGACTGGGCTGTGTTTGATCAGCATGCTGACAGGTAAATAGTCATTGTTGGGCTTGGAAATTCTATCACACAGTCTGTCGTGTCATCAGGTTTTATCAAAGATTTGCATTATGAGCAAATGCAGGTATTCAGGAAGCGACGCTTGGTGTTGACAGGGCCATACAGAAACGAAACATTACCTTTAATCTCTATAAATAATTGTTCAACTTATTTGATCTCTTGCATACATCTTCAAGGCCACAAAAATGATTTTGGTTTTCTTTATTAGTAGTGTAACGTAAATGTATTTATCAGACGTGTATTTAGTCTTTAGCACAGTATGCGAGTGGAGTATGTTGTTATTGCGATTACCATGCATGTCCTGCAAGGTAATCGCATGTCCTCCCCATTATAAACATTTATAAGAGTTAATTTTGCCTGATTATTAGATTGTTTTCTACCCTCTTAGTTGAACAACCCTTGACTTCACAGCTGATACCTGTTAAAGCTATTCTACAGTACTGACCACGACACGATCGCGTTACAACTACATTTCCCATGAAGCTTTGCGCAGCTTAATGCTAATCGCTGCGATCTGTCACTCCTCCCCAGTATGAGAGGAGCGGAGGAGTAAAGCAACTGCTTGAGTGTACGGAGCTCAGCACCGATATGCGCCGGTACCTACAGAGGCAAAGCTCAGAAAAAAATCTCAGTCTGAGCAGAGTGTTTGATTGATCAGGAACATAATATAGAATAAATTGCGGTTATGCATTTTTAACGTATTTGCTTGATCTCTGCTTGTGTTTGGAGTCCGCAGCTGTACGCGAGGTGTTACGGATGGTCATTTGAGGGTGAGTGCTTTATCATTTGGCTACAAATCACTGGAAAAGTTGATGTTTGATCAGTGTGATGGAGAAACGGACAGCACAGAGGACGTGCATCGCGATTAGAGCTCGAAAACTTGGCGTGTTTTTTGTGCCGCAGAGACAGGAATGCGGTCTTTTCTCCGGCAAGTCGCACTGCTGGATACGAATTGGTAACTGAGTCACATTCTTTACACACCCACCGGTACAGAGTAAAAAAAAAAATGATGCAGAATAATGGTGTACCTCGTACCTCGTTATTCAGCCATTAATAGGTTGCGGTATGTTGCTGCCCTGTTATCTTGCTCTGTTTAGAGGAAACTTGTTGGCTTTCATACCAACACTTGTGGATAGAGCTCCATCAGTGGCTCAATAAACGTGGCTCTTTCAAAGCCACACCAGCTGATGGTGTAGAAGCCACAGAAATTGTCCTCATTAGAGACTCACATTGTTGCATTTACACCACTGCTAATTTGGTCAGCCATGCTCATTGTCCTCATTATACCTTGATACTACGCTGCTCACAAAAATGAGGGGATAGGTTCAAATGAATATAAAGGAGAATCTGGTCCACCCATGGAGGATGGGTTCCTTTTTCAGTCTGGGTCCTCCCAAGGTTTCTTCCTTCTCCTTTCAGGTTTTTTTTTTCCCTTTCAACTGTCGCCCTAGGCTTGCTCAATTTGGGTTTGGCCTTTTATGATAATATAAGATTGTAAAGCTGCTTTGAGACAATGCTCCGTTGTAAAAAGCGCTCTGTAAATAAATTTGACTTGATAAAAACAGATGCATTTGATCATCAGAAATGCAAATGGAAAGCCAAAGAAAGTTGTTTGATTAGGCAAATGAGATGCAACTCAATTATGGTGATTGAGTAGCAAATGACATGTTCATGGTGGAACACAAGCGTGTTAAACTGGATCAGTGTGCAGCACATTGACTGTTCAGTAGGGTGTATGGTCACGAAAGATCGCCAAAACACACTGACAGTGATGAGGCATGGACTTAGATTGTCCAGCAGTTCTTGTTGGATCCTCTTGTTGGAGCCACTCTTGCTCCAGGGAAACTTTCAGCTCAAAAAGTGTTGTGGGAGACATTGGATGGTTTGCCAAACGTCTTTTTAGTACAGCCCAAGCATTTTCAATGGGAGAACGTGAAGCACAGGCCATGAGTTCACTTCCTGGCTCCTGAAACATGTTGTTGACGAGATGCTCCAAGGTTCGTATTCAGGTAAATCATGTTGCAGAGGCATTGCAAGGGCTGGGAAATTGCAAGATCAGGGAACGTTCAGATACTCCAACACTTTCAGACTTGTCATTTGCTTTGCTGATGTTGTAGTTGAATTAAAAAAAAAGATAAAATGCGTATGTTTTATATTAATCTTTAAACGTCCCCGAACTTTTATGAGCAGTGTATTTGAGTAGTGGATAATCTTCAGCACTACAGTGACACTCATATGGGAGTGGTGTGTTAGTTTGTGTTTTGCTAGTACAATCAGGCTCAGCAGTTTTTAAACACTGTGTTCACTCACTGTGTGCAGTTAAATAGACACATCTTTCATACTGCTCCATCTTACAGATATAAAACCAAATACAGTAGCTCATTTGTTTTTGCAAAGTTTGTGTCAGGCCCATTCCAATCTTTCATCAGTTCTCACAGGATGCTGGTGACTGGACATTTTTGGTAGATGCTAGTGGTTGACTGATACAGGTTTTAATGGCTGATGCTGATATTAAGGAGGAGGGTGACCTTTGGCTGATATACAATATTGACATCAATTTTTTTCACCACTGATAAACCTATTGTAATAGCAACAAATGAGACACCAGATCACGTATATGAACGTTATTTAAAAAATGGGGAAATTCCAGGACATGTCAACTTTCCCCTGTGGTGAATCACTGATAGAGGCATCAGAAACTGTTTTTTTGCTTTGGATAGCATCCAGATCTGGCTTTGTACGCGTCATACAGAGGTTTGTGATGCACTTTAAGTGGTTAAACAAATTAGTCGTGCTGCCCTGTGTTGTGGCAACAACTGCAAGGCATGGTTGACATATTATCCTTTTTTTGCTCAGCATCATCCTTTTCATAGCCAAAATAATTCCATAATATTTTTTAGCAAACAAATGGCTGTTGATCAGGAATGATTGGATGGTTCGCTGTGCATATCGAATCCGGATGTCACTCACAACAACTAGCTAAAAACCTTATGTAGCCAAGATTGAAGTAAAAGAATAATATTGATGATAAGATAATATTATAAGATAAGAATAGTGATAGTAGTACTAGTAATAATAATAATAAAAATAATGTCTGGAGATATGTTGTAGACGCGAATAAGTTCTAACTTTTGTACATTATGAAATAAACTAGAAATCAATGTTGTGATGCTGAAATGATATATTGTGCAGCACTAGTATATAGGCACAATGGCACAATATCTAAGTTCACCTGAATATTAAGTTATGACACTTTAATTGACATTACGGCATTGCACGATGACAGTGGATACAATCTTACAAGGTACAACCTAAGCAACTGAGGCTCCAAAAACAACAGCTCAACATAAACCTTCTACCTATTGATCCAGTCCAGTACTTTAGATTCTGCACCGTCACAGTCCCCGCAGCTACATCATTAGCCCTAGCTACATCATTAGCTCATCATTTAAGAATTTTAAAATCGTACCTAAACACCTACAAATCTTTTCTCCCAGTCCTTTCTTTGGTTTAGTGGTTTCTTTCTTGCTTTCTTTCCTCCCCCCACTCAGCTGCTGTTGGTTATTGTAATTACGTTTGTTATGTCGGTTCTAACAACTGTGTAGGATTCACATAAAAAACGATTTCCACAGAAACATGACTGGGGTGGTACCCTCAAAGACCTATCTTTGTGCTGTTAGTTTGGGGCAAATCCTTGTTGAGAAACATTCAAGAACCAATCTTGTATATTGGTGACTGAAAAGCCCTTGAACATGACCTTTTCCTTTGATAACTAATGATGTAAATCAGAAAATCAGAAGTATCCGTTTATTTTTGTAAACCACATATTTAATTCAATCTTCAATATCCAGATTATACACAATGGATCATAATAAGTGTTTAAACAGTTTGTGTCTTTGTGGTCAAAATCTAGTTTATTAGGTAACGCGTTCTTGGCAAAAATTGAGGATTGTATTGAAAAGTTTGATTAAATCCAGTATAATGCCTTCAGTTTGACACTTTCTTATCCACTTCGTCCTGGACAGGGTTGTAGGAAGCTTATGCCTTGTTGGAGGCACAGGGCGCAAGGACTACTCCATCTAGGATTGAAATCAGGACCATCTTGCAGCGTTAATGTTACACAGTGACCCACTGTTCCACCCCAGTCTAATACCAGGTTAAAAGTAACCTCATAACATTGTCTTTCGACTGACAGTTCTGCAGTTAAGGTACGACCACTCCACAATCAGTAGGGTAAAACACTATCAATGGCATATTTAAGCACTAGACATTCCAGCTGTGTTTAAAACAAAACAGTGGGATTGAGGTAAGACAGAGGGTTGTGACGGGGGTCCTAAGCGTCATTTTTATTAAGCCCACATCACACTTTAAGGAGTTTAACTGCAGGTCTAATGGTTGTGCGGGTACTCAGATGCTCCATTGTGTCTTAAGGGTTCACACAATTAGTGACTACTGTGGGTATACACACTTTAAAACACTAATTCAATTTTAAATTCAAGTGTATTTATATTTATAGGTTTTTTTACACAATGGTCTCAAAGTCGCTTTAAATAGTTCAATATATATAGTGTATGTGTGTGTTTATGTATGTATGTGTATATGTGTATATATATATATACATACACACACACACCGGTATATATACACATACATACCCTTTTATATATATATATATATTCTTTACTACGTTGTTTTGAGTAACAGTGTCTGCTAAGTTTGTTTGTTGGCTTTAGTGGCCATAAACTGGGACTACAGAGTGATTAAAACAAAGAGATGCTGAGAGAACGTTCAGTTCCTGAAAACTTTCCAGCATGACAACTTGCTGCTCTTAAGTGGAACTAGGATTAAAATCAAACATGCTGCTTCCGTGTGCACTACTCTGTTATTGTTTATTTTTTGCAAGGGTATACACATTTTTACACAAGTGGTGAAATTGAGGAACTACAGAACGAGTCAAAAGTCACAAGACACCCTTTCATTTCAGAAACAACAGGGAAAATTACATACCTGAATACCCTAGGAAGTCATGAGTGAGAGGACCATGTTCATGACTCATGTCCATGAGTCATGTTTTACACTATATCTGGAACATGGCCACCATCCTGGCTCGAGGGGAAGTTTTTCCGATGAGAAGGTGGTCGTGTAGCACATCAAAGAAGATCAGAACTGTCGCAGAAATCGAATTACCAAGACCTTTTCTCCCTTGATTACTTAGTTTGGTGGGGTGGGCAACTCTAGGAAGAATCATCAATTATGGAGGTCACTTGGGAGCGTTCAGTGCAAATTTTTTGCAGACATTCTCTGAGCTTTATAGGCAATTCTTTTCTTCCCATAGCTGTTTTTATTGCTCTGATATGTATTGCTAGCTGTAAGACTTTATCTGGTCAGATGTATCTTCTCAAATCATATACAATCAACTGAATTTGCCACAGCTGGACTCCAATCAGGCTGTAGATACATCTCAAAGATGCTTAAGAGAAATAGGAGGCCCTAAAATTAAATTTCAAGTGTCATATTAAAGGTTCTTATGTCCATGCGAAATTCTTGTTTTTCCTTTTTAAAGTATGAACTTTGTATTCACGTACTCAGTATTTGGTCATTATGAGTTCAGACTGATGGGGTACAACTGAAACAACTTTAATTTTAGTCCTCAAAATAATAAAATGTGAAATTTTAAATGATCAGAAGACTTCGCATATGCGATCACTTGCACATGTTT
Organism: Parotocinclus spilosoma; assembly: GCA_033117975.1. Taxonomy (NCBI): domain Eukaryota; kingdom Metazoa; phylum Chordata; class Actinopteri; order Siluriformes; family Loricariidae; genus Parotocinclus; species Parotocinclus spilosoma. The sequence goes on from JAVSBV010059000.1 coordinate 9,925, forward strand.
ATGTCCTGCACTAAACCATAGTGTTTCTAAATACCAGAATTCTGAACACAATTGTGGTTGCTATCTTCACTTTTGAATATGAAGTGAAACTGAGGTCTTAATGTGAAGCTCAGTATCACAAGAGCTCTAAGCTCCGTGTTTAGCAAGAAGGCCGTTTAGAACAGTGGTGGTCGTACAACATGAAATGACCAAGTTGATATATTTAGCTGCTTCTGTGAAAAGCCTTTTGTGTGTCATCTTGTGACTAGATGTTCCCCCAGCTGTGTTTTTCTTTGGCAGAGCTTCTCAAGTTGGGCTTGGTGATCATCAAGGGGGTATTGCTCTTGCCTCATCACAATTGATAGCATGCGTGAATGAAACATTATCCACTACGCTCTGCACTACAGTGGACATGGTGTAATGTATCCCAATTCTGGCTACTTGCCAGTTTGTTTCTGTTGGTGGAAAATGCAAAGCACTCTGTTTGACTTAAAGTTGGCACACAGTCAGTAAACAGTATGATATCTCAGGGTGAACAGTAGTCCAAGAAACAGGAAGTATTCTGAGCTATTGCTATGGCTATCCTTCCTATGAACAGGAATAAGACATGTTACATCCCAGGTTTTTATATGCCTTCAGGAGATTTTCAACCAACTCTTCATAATTATCTGTTTTGGTGTTTCCCAAGAAATTAGTCACGACTAACTTGAATGCTTCCCATGCAGTCTTTTCTTTGCCACGCAGCAAAT
>JAVSBV010059010.1:0-10651 GCA_033117975.1 Parotocinclus spilosoma
CCGTCCGTACCGAGCTTACAGCACCAAAATATCCTACACATTGTGTAGATACAACAGCTATTTACTGTAAATCATCAGATTATATTATTTATAACATTCCTTTATTGTTAGAATTCATATTTGTAAATATTTTTTATACATTTTGTGATTTCTTTAATGTAAAAGTTCCGCAAAAAACAGTGAAATGGCGAAAATTCACGATATATTTTTTTCATTCATATTTTTGGAAAACCCGAGTACGCGAAAGGTGAACCGCGAAGTGGTGAGGGAACACTTATTGCAAAGTTTAGCAGATAACGTAGGAATACAGTAAGAGTAGAACCAGAGAAACAGTGAAGCCAAAGGCTCAGTCATCGCTTGACGATGTAATTTCTTGAGGTTCTGCTTATGACAAGAAAAGCAATGACTAAAACACTGGACTGGATTTATGTCATACCAGGGTGAAAATCATTTAACCAAAAAAAGTCATAACTCTTTGTTAAGCTCAGTTTGTAATACGTTGCTGTTTGCGCAACAAAAACGGTTTACATTCTACGTTTTTTCATGCTTACCGATTTCTTCATATATGGTGTAATTTGGTGTGGTGAAGAAAAACTTAGTTATCAAAACTCTCATTATGTACATGAAGAAAATGTTGCTTTTATTTTCTAAGTGCTCCTGACTACATAATAAGATACAAACTCATATAAAAAGCTCTTTCATGTAAAACGAAACAAAACAAAAACTGGTTTCAAATAAAACAAATTGGTTGTCAGTGTTGGTACCACATATCTCCAGGAAGCTGGCTGGCTTGCCAGTGATAAAATGTATTTTTCATCCTTTAAGATCAATTTTAAAACTCTTCTGTTTATCCGTGCATAGGACACCTGATTTTACTTGCATTCTGCCTTTTAATATTTTAAACTGTTTCCTGTTTAATGTTTTTGACTGTGTTTTAATTGTACTTTTAACTTTGTTTTAATTTTATTTTTAAATTTCAGTTTATTATTATTATTTTTTTAATTATGTAAAGCACTTTGAATTTCCACGTGTATGAATGGTGCTATACAACTAAACTAGCTTGTGTCCCACGTCTGGCAAGGTGAGGTCCGTCAGTTACAGAGTTTGGTTTGTTTGGTCCAGTCAAAGATCAAGGCGGTTATGTTTGCGAGTTTGTGGGTCATGGGTACCTGTAAAAATTCCTGGTTTCTGTGCGATGCCAGCATGGTCGACTCTATAATGTTGTATAATTAGTTCTAATGTGTGTCAATATATGGGTTGTGCTTTAACCTAGTAGATGTCCCGCTTAATTATAGTACCAAACTGAAATGCTTTTAGGCCGTTTTTAAACACCCCACTGTCACTGCTGGACTGAGAATCGAACACTTACCAGAAATATCCAGCCACCAGCATCCTGTAGGCACTGATGAGGGATTAGAGGATAACTAACCGAAACTACTGTCTCTGATTTTCCATCTACAAGGTGGAGCAGTAAGGTGTGTGTCGAAATAAAAGTGTACAGTGAGGTGTGAATAGTGTTCAAGAACTCCAGCAGCACTGCTACATCTGATCCACTAATACCAGCAAAACACACACTAAAACCAGCACCACCATTCCAGTGTCAGTGCATTATTGAAAATGATCTATCACCCAAATAGTGCCTGATCTGTGCTGGTCCTGAGAGCACAAGGTGAAATGAGGCACAGATACTGTCTGTAATTGTAGAGCTACAAAGTGCTCATAGAGGGTAAACAGAGCTCATATAATGGACAGTAAGTGTAGAAACAAAGGGTGGTTGCAATATTCTGAGACGACTGTGTATCTGGGTTATGCTGTTGAAAAGTATTCAGGGATACATTATGTTTAACTCGCACTCATGATGATTTTGGGGTATATGTCACAGATACAACATTGAGAAAGAAAATGATTTTAATTTCAATTTTATGTTTTTTGATGTAGAGGTCAAAGAGGCCAATACAAACTCAACAACATTTTTGGAAAGGATGACTGGTACTAGAAGTTTGAATAGAAAAGAGTGTGAGATTTGTAACGTTTTAATTATAAAACGAATTTTATAACGAGGCTCAATTACCAGCAAACAGTGAAATCCAGGATCGTCTACAACAGAGTAGGGCTGAAATTCGAAGCTATAAACTTCATTTGCTTTGCCTGTTCACTATCGGCACTTAGCGGCTGCTTAAATGCTGTGACTCGTGTTTTCTCTTTGCTCCGGTAAGTGACACGTTGCGAAGGAGTTTGCATATTTAAAGTATTAGCACCGATGTTTGATACTCGCGTTGAGCAAAGTTTACACACAGTTACCGTTTTGTCCACCATTATTTGCCCGTCATTGTTGTAACTGACTGTGAAACCAAAATATTCCCACACAGGAGATTGATGTGAGGGTGATTTTGGTTGTTCCAGCTCAGTCTTTCTCTCTCCGCTAGCCATTTCACAGTCAGCTAATTGTCCAGGAGGCTAACCATAACAATAGCATGACGTTTTTCCCCCAGTAGCTCGAAACACTGCTCGGGCTTCGTCATAGTTACACAACTGTTATACACGGTGTCACTAGATGTGGTATGAAACTACAGTACAACAATAGAACTCTCTTTTGCTCTGTTGATGACTACTACTCTGTAGTGTGGGTTAAGAAACAGCGCAGCAAATAATTACAAAACAAATCTTAATGTATTTGATTCATAGCTCGTATCGTATCGAAACCCTCATATCGAAAAAAAAAACAAACCCTGAATATTGCTATGTGTATCGTGACACCCCTATTGTGCATTTCTGCACATTTTGTTTAGCACTTTATGGTCCTGATGTTTTACTATTTAAAATAGTAACATTAACAGTAATTTTTCTGTAACACATATCTGAGTAAATTGTCTAATGAGGAAGTAATAATTTAACACTATATTGAGCACTCTTAAAAAATGCTCTTACACAAGTGTTAATTTGACTAATTTTAGATAGGGACCAGCTATTATCTTTCATTTAGTAAAAATGTACTCAGTTTGAGTATGTTTTATTCAATGTAATTTACTGTGTAGACACTATTTTTGTACCAAATCATGGTTATGATCACTGATTATTAAAAAGTTAATGGTACATAACACCAAACCGGAAAATAAATTTTGGACAGTATGGCAAATGCTTATAACATCACCTGTTTAAAATCACATTTATACATTTAGTTTTTATCACTAGCCATAAATTGCTACTGTAATGTGCTGCAGGCCTGACATGCATTTAATACAAGGAAGTTGCTCAGCCAATACATTATACTGTATATCTCAGGTTAATACTGTTATATACTATAAATGCCAAAGTACATTTAAGAGGCACTGTGTTTTTTCTATTTGCACTTTTCACACTATTTTGTATTATACTATACTACACTGCTCAAATTGCTCAGTTTCAAAAACTGTAATGGTAAGGCAGCATTGCACAAAGAGATTCTAGGGATTCAGCAACAGTGGTGAATATTTATTTAAGGCTTCACTCTTTACCTATATGTATAAAATGTAGTCTTGTTATAAACAGGAAGACAAACCTTTGTTTGAGAGCATTTGGTTGAGACATGCTGACTCAGATGGACTTACATCCTGTGCACATTTGAACATGGTACGGTGACATTTCAATTTCCTGACACACAATCTGTATTCTGCCGTGTACCATATAATACAACTATGCAGTTAAAACACTATGCTGCCAGTAACGTTTCATCTTAAAAGAGCAGCACAGAAGATTAACAGGAATCTGAATCATACCACGATATGAAACAGATTACTATATAGTAATATCAACCAAAATTGTCACAGTAAGTTAATTGGACACCAGTGTTGTTACTAAACAATGTTGCGAATAAAAATGTTTTAGAAGTTCACTTACCTTTGTCTTGTGTTAATTTTAAAAAGAATAAACAGGTACCAATTTATAGCTTTTAGGAGCTGATGCAAGAAGTAAAACAGTTTTAGATTTATAAACCATACTTTTGATTTTCCCAGGACACTATTACTGGGTTGGTAATGTATACACAGATATTGGGCCCATTGTACTAAGAGCACATTGCTCGTTAAGGAACTGAGGTGAAATTTAACATCCTTCATTCATATTATATGTTATTTTTAGGTCTGCATCACTAATTTATGCTCCACAAATTCTTCTGGAGCCTTTTGGGAATTGTCTGTGTTATGTTCTTAAAACTATGTTGTCTTATTTTAAAAATAGGTCCAGTATTCCTGACTGGATGTACTAATAACAGAGATTAGATTCAAAGACCACCTCTGCACAAGGAACCTGAGGCTAAGCTGGTGTGAAGTACACAGACACTGTCCTTGCCTGCCCCCCAGCCATTTGGAAATAATCTGTATTTTATCAAGTCATGTTTATTGTCATGCGCATTCAGAATACAGAGCATTTAAACATTACAATGTAATTTTAGTAACAGAGCATGAAAGCTACTACTCACAAAAGCTACAAATATTACGCATATGCTGTATTCAAATACATTGTACTTCAACGAATGAGGAACAGTAAACAGCTACAGGAACCAAAACAAACAATACATAGGATAGTACAATACTAATAAGTATGAAATGAAAGTATTAAATACATGAGATGTTTGTATACTATAGTATAGTGTAAGCACTATAATATGGTATGCTATATTGTTTGTCACTTTGGTTTATTTTGGTTTGAATTATATTTGCAGTGAAAACGGTTTTAATGTTTAATGATTTAAAACTAATAATAATGCAGGTTTGGTGACTGCTTGTGGTAAACTGCTTGTAAACATCAAATCATGCATGTGCAGACCCATCTGATAGACTGGTGTCCATCCAGCAGAGATGCTTACAAGTCATTTTATGTCTCACAAGTCTCTTATAGCTGAAATGCAGTAATTCTATATACATATATTTATTTGCCATATATAGGAGCAACAGTGAAATATATGTGTGTGTAATATATCAAATACTACACAAATAAACATTCCCAGCAGGTAACTGCAGTGTACTACAGTATGAGATGTAGAGATGATTAAATTGTATATAGGTACATGGAGTTTCCAGGACATTTCAGCCAGAGGTCCTTCATCAGGAATGCATCTTTGACACACAGTTGTTAAAGGACCACTGGCTGAAACGTCCTGTACCTCTGGAAATTTTGTGTACTTAATCGCAGGACACTGCATATAGGATGCTGGTGGCTGGACATTTTTGTTAGGTGGAATATTTTCAAACCAGAGGGCCTTAAAGTCTATCTGCATAAGACTATTCATAAATTGTATTTTTAATATATACTTAAACATGTCCCATAAAAATAGATACCAAACACCTTCTGTATATTTATTTACAAGACAGTGACAGTTACAGACTGACAGTAATGCTAATACGGGAAATCTTTAAATGTCTGAGCAAAGGTGTGACTGTGTAATGGTAAAATTAGTCACTGTTTTACACGATGAGCATGCATGTCTTCATAGACGGAATTATAATCTCTGGATGTATTATCTCTGTTTTTCATACAGCTGGCCTTCACCTATAGACAAAAACAAGTTATACCATTGTAGATGACTAAGAGTTTCAGTTCTTCATACCACGCGCATCATAACCTAAATATCCAGTGGCTTGACAGGAAATATAGAGCTTTTTATGAAATGAAATACCACATACAAAAACTTGTTTTTACAAATATTCAAATGCACATGTAAGCACACTCATGCACACACGTTCAGATTAATTTACAGCCCTAATTCAGAAAAAGTTGCAATGGTATGAAAAGTGCAGATTAAACAAACCCGCCAAAAACCCAAACAAATAAACAAACAAACAAAATGCCTTTAAAAATATTTTTGTGAAATTCACATATTATTTGTTAATAAACATCAATGTCAGGCCTTCAGCACGTTCCAAAATGTTAGGATATCAATGAGAGTAACTGAGGAGCACAGATGGGCAGAGGATCCCCAGTTAGTGAGCATGAGACAGTTATTGAAATGTTATAAAACAATGTTGAAACTGAAAGGTTGGAAGGGATTTCTATATTTCTTCTTCTGTAGTGTGTAATATCATTCAAAAATTTGTGGAACCTAAAGGAATTTCAATCCATAAAGGGCAAGAAAGCAAGTCTGAACGCCTGTGATCTTTTTTTTTTTAATGGAATGGCCATCCAGACTCAGCAATAAGTCCAAAGCCAGAGTCTGTCATGGCAATGAAGCTGTGCAAAGGTAATTTAAACTTCTGTAATGACAGCATTGATGCAAAAGTACACTGAGATTTTGGATTAACAATCTTTTCCAGGGAAGAATATGCATTTTTCATCAAAACAGTGCAAAACAGAGTAAATCAGAAAAAGTTGCAAATCCCATCCAATGTTTGTTTTTAAACATTTCAATAATATTTTCACCTTTGCTCCTTAAAGACTTCAGGGATAGTGATTTTGTGCCAAATCATAATTGCATCACCTTTTTGAAATCACAGCGTTATTTAAGTTGTATTTAGAGGTAGTAGTTTTTTTTTTTTGTTTGTTTTTTTACAGTATTTTACCTCATTATTATCTCTAAATGCTCCCTATTCCAACTTTTTTAAATGTGTTGCAGGCCTGAAATGCAAGAATGGAGGAAACAAAATCAGTAATTTAGATTTAAACTGTGTGCAATGAAATAAAAGTAAATGTAAGAAACACTGTGGGTTTTTAAATTTACAATTCCCATACTGTCCCAACTTTTCTGATTTGAGGTTGTAGTTTCATAATGACAGTACAAATTGCCTGCTCCAAATGGCTATAAAATAGTCGGCTATGCTTACCTTAGGCGCCATCACCAAAATTCCTAGGGCCAACACGACAAGCAAAGTGACACCAGTCAGAGCAAACACCAACATTATTGGCTCTGACATGGAAGTATTTTTAGCAGGCAGGTTTTTATCCACATCTGCAAAACCACACAAATCAGAAAAGTTATTTTATTGAATACATTCACTGCTAATCATTATTTGCATCCTTGGAAAAGCTGGATTAAAGGAAAATGTTTTTTTATCCATGTGTCAGTAGGTATCACAAACTGCGTTTAATACATTATGCAACCTTCTTTTGAGCACATGCATTAAGTTCTGGAGAATACAAAACTGTACAGTTTGGATCACTAGGAATCCAAATAACACTCAGATGTAGCTTACTGGCAGCCAAATTACAAACTTTCTGGCACAGAGGTACCATTAAATTTGGAAAATTGGTAACCTCGAGATGAAGATTCAAGGAATGGATGTAGGGAAATGGTGCAATGTCTTACAAAGAAACAATGAAGTTAAGGTTCACTATATATTAATATATATACAATTTAAGGAAAAGACAAGGGACAAACAGAAGAAGAAACAAACACTCCCTGACCCCTGAAGAAATATTATTTTCTTTTTCTTCTTTTCCACTGATTCTTAAAATTATGACAATATTGGAGAACCTGTGCAGATACAGGGATAACATACAAACACAGATCATTGTGTTGGTGAGAGCTTTGAGGTGACTGTTACCACTAGGTCACCATGCTACCTTACATTCAGGTATTAATAGTGCAATATATAATGTAGGTCAGCTTACATGTATGCAGAACATGAAGGATGATTATATGTGTAAAAGCAGATATATCATTACCATTCACAACGAGAAGAATGCTTTCTCTCTCTGTTTCTTGCTCTCTTCCTTTGAACCATGTTGCATTAAAGTGACTGTATATGCACATGTATAGCCCTGTGTCATACAGTTCCAGGTTATAAATTATAATGGTAAGTTTTTTCATGTCACCAGTAACTCCCACTCTTTTATTATACTTTCCACTGATGGTACTACTCTTAGTATTATAGTCATAGAAAAGCACTTTATCCTTTGTAGGGTGCCTTGCATACAATGAGAGACTATCATGCTTATCACTTTCTGCGGTGCACTTCATGGTAAAATTGTCTCCTTTAGTCATCATCACGGCACCACTGTCTTTCCCGCTGGCTGCAGAAAGACAAGAGTATGTGTTAAATTCATAAATATTAAATTAATAAGATATTGCCATATTACCAGTTATTTTGCATATATATTAACTGTGCTTGCTAAAATATGACAATATAACAAAATGCAATTTATAAAACAATTGTAAAGTACAGGATGGTAATGTTTTTTGTCAACAATTTTAATTTTGTTTTATATATGCATTGAATTAACCAGTTTACAACCGAGAAAGTTTACAGCATTAATAAAAATGTGGATAGCTAACTTTTGTATATGTCAGTACCCGCACAGATGGATCACAAGGTTTATTAATCCACAGGAGGAGAGACAAACGAAGATTAATACAACATAGAAGAGGGTAGAGGGTAGAACACACGGACTAGGTGAAGGAACATAAAGGTAGCGTAAGTGGTAGCTTGGCACAGAGTCCCAGGGGGCAATCGGGGGTTGGTAGCTCAGCACACATTGGAAGGCCAGTTATCTCCACCCAGGAGAGGAAGCGCATCCAGTCAGCCGGATTGTTGGTAGTGGTAGCTCTTGGTTTACCTGCTCGCACTGACCATTGAACTGTGGGTGATAGCCCAAGGCAAGACTGACAGTGGCCACCAGCTTGTGGAGAAATCCGGCCCAGGCAGCAGATGTGAACTGGGATTCTTGGTCAGAGTGGATGACCTCCAAAAGAGGGCCTCTGCAGTCTCAAACTTCGAGGGGAGCTTCAGGAACAGTAGAAACCTCACAGCTCTGGACTGTGAGTATGGTTGTGTGGCCCTGTGATGCCAGGAGGTCAGTGACGAAGTCCAGGGCAATGTAGGACCATGGGCATGCGGGGAAGTCCAGTGGCTCGAGGACACTGGCCGGAGGCATGTGCAAAACTTTATTGCGGGTGCAGATTGAGCAGGATGCCACCAACTCCTTTATGTCCAGGCAGTTGCGGAATTCCTGTGGCACGTAGGTTCACTGTTTTGGATCAGCTGGTGCCAGCCAAGGTGTGTTGGATGTCCAGGTCCACCTGCCACTGATGGGTTGGAGGAAACATGAAGGTGGTAGGATGGGTTCCTTGGTGGAGGTGGGGTTGGTTTTGTCCAAAGAGGGCCTGATGTTCTGGTGGCCCAGCTAGAGTATGTGATGGCCAGATTAAACCGGTTAGAGAATAGGGACGTAGTGTGGAGGATTTGGGGTACTCGAGATTGCAGTGATTCAGCAGCAGAGGACCAGGTGGCCTTAGGTGTTGGGAGAACTCTGGTGTTGGAGGTGTCGACTTCCAGGACGAATGGGCACCCTGGGTGAAAGGCCCAATTTCAGCCTGCGTGTGTCTACTGTCTTGCCCAGGAATTCTTGCAGCATGCTGTAGATGAATGATTGTAAGACGGCCAGGAATCCGAAGGTCATGACGAGTTATTTGTAGTGGCCATCAGGTGGTGTCAGTCGAGGGTGTCCTTTACATGAGTCGAAGATAGAGGTGTCAGCAGGTGGGTGAGAACTCCAGGTTTTTGTGATCTGCCCAGGAAATGCAGGAGTCATGTTTCCGGAGCCATGGCATGCCCAGATTGAGAGGCAAGGTGAATCCAGGGAAGCCAAAAAAGCAGATCTCCTCCGGGTGCCACGAGCCCAGTATCATGGTAAGGGGCACCATGCGGTAGGTGATGTGTCCGAGGCCCATGGGACGTCCAGCTACAGCCCTAATCTTAATACCCTGGGGGAGCGGCGCAGTGGAAAGGCCAAGCTTTTTCACCAGGCGGGCGATGATGAAATCCTCTTCGGCACCGTAGTAGTAGTAGGCAGGGCAAGACCAAGAGACAGTACTGAGGTCAGTGTGAACAGAGCATGCATTATGAGAAGACGTGGAACTCATACTCGTACCCGGGGACCGCAACGTCATGTGTGTCTGAGTAAAATAGTGTCATGAAATGAGAATCAGATGTGCGTGAGCCAAACCAAATGTAGTGTCAGCTGTAGGGGTGATGTGTGCAGGCATGTCCCAAACCAGGGTAAGAGAAGGGAGCAAGTGAGTGAGGCGACGCGAGCCCAGAAGTGAAGCAAAGGTGATCGTAAAGAGCGGAGGCGATAGACAGAGGTTATGTGACAAGATATCTTATAAACACTGCTCACAGTATTTAGGGGATACTTCAAAATTAATATAGAGCATTAAAAAAGAAACATTTATTTCATTAAAAGCAAATAAAAAGTCAAAAAGTTATTTCATGCAAATTAGATGCAAACTCAATTATTGTAATTGAGTAGCAAGTGATATATTCATGGGTATAAAATGAAGCATACTGCACGAGAGTGCTAAACATTGAATGTGTGGACAGAATCAGATTGTCCCGCAGTTCTTAGTTCAGTAGATCCTCTTAGTATTCATTTCGAAATATCACCTAATTTTTGTGAGCAGTGTAGATCATGAGTATTGTAATATGTTAAAGAGTTGTTTATTGCTTAATCGGAATTTTACTTTGATGCTTTGATAGTTATTAGAAAACACAATATGGCAATAATAAGTCATTTATAATTTACAGCACTGTGGAAACATTTTACAGTCTGATTTGCAAGCCTAGAGGTCATCAAACCAGGAAACATAATTGGATCATTCTGTATTACAAATGTAAAAGTTATAAGCCACTGCACTTAAAGTCAAAATGTAGATACAACTCCACACTCATACAATGTAATC
>JAVSBV010059031.1:0-10651 GCA_033117975.1 Parotocinclus spilosoma
AAAGTTACTTGGATAAGTAACTTTAATCTGATTACAGGATTGGAAATAGTAACGCCTTAGATTACTCGTTACTTAAAAAAGTGGTTACCGCCATCACTGCGGGTTAGTCATTTTAGCAGTAGAGTTGACTTATGACCAGTAATAACTGAGAAGTTTGGTGTTTCTAGGTCACTACTTCCAGACATTAAGCCACGTTAAGCATTTTTGGTGTTTATAGTTTTAGACTTCCTCGGCTAACGCTGCATTCAGGCTAAGAAACAGCAGCACAGAAGCTGAATATATAAAATAACACATACATTCAGTTGATATTAACTGGAATTAATAAGTAGAATTGGAATTGGTAAACGTATATGGTAGACATTCCTACATGGATCATCCTACTGCTTATATAATGCTAACACCATCAGGCTTATGTCGGCCTGGTCAGAGTCTAGATTTGAACCTTAACGATAACAACTGGTCTCACATTAAACACAAAATGTCTGAAAAATTTAACTGTATGAAGCCATTAATACTTAGTGAAACAACACTGACTCTTCTTTCTGTAAAAGGCTTCAGGTATACTTACAAGAATTAAACATAATAAAACATAATGAAATAAAGGGATAGGTTATCTCATACTAATTTACTTTGTATATTTGTTTTATTCTCACCAAGTTCCTGACCAATTATCTGCTCTTGAGACCATTATGTAGCTTTGGTACCTTCAGTTAGAAGAGCTTAGTGCATTTAGTGAAAGATAAATGTACTTCTAGAACAAATATGATTTTTGACCATGTAACAGATGGATTGTTTGAATTTTGATTTGAACTTCACTGCTTGGATTGGTATAAAAGCGAGTGTAATCATCAAAGGTCACTGCCATTAGTTATTTCTTTATATAAACTTTCTTTCTATATAAGCTGCTTAGCTGCTTAATAAGACTGACAATTTCAGGTGCTTCCATATGTCAAATTCGATTCTTAATGCATTACACAAAAATAATTTACTTGGTTCTTGTCATTTACTCAGTACACGGTGCACTTGTGTAACAATTCGTTTCAGGGAAACTCGATTCAGGATTTAATACTCCTGAATTACACTTCAGTACACAGTGATTCAGTTTCACAATATTCCTTAATCAAAGAAAATCATATCATGTTTTTCTTTACTGTTTCATCAATAGTACTGTATTCAGTGCAAATAAGCATCTATGGGTCTTAAAAATATTAGTATTGACCAAAACCAAAAAAAAAATCCAAAGGACCAAAATCCTTCACAACACAAGCTGAGCATTTATGCACAGAGTGCACCAATAGAGTGAGTGTTTTGCTATTAATTATCACGTTCAATCCAATATCTCTAAGTTAAAGAAGATCTCCAAAACGTTGTTATAAAAAGCTTAATGTTAAATGATTTTGGCCAACTACAAGTTAATGCAATTGTTGCAAATGTTGATGCAATACTATACATACTATACATATTATGCATTCCTTGCCTACAGTTGTATAAAAGGCTGTGAAAAATATCTACACTACATCTACGCAACTACTGTATCATGATAATAAGTGCTTCATTTTGGTGCTCAGCACCTCACTTAGTTACGTTCAACTCTTTCCATGTCTGAACAGACTGAATTAGTCTACTTGGCTGTAGACTAATGTTATTTACAAAATTCATTCATTGGATATTTTGGTTGCACTTAATGTTGTCAGACATTAGTATTGAAGCTGGTGAGCTGGTGACAACATGAGATGTTTTTTTATGAACCTCAAAATAATACATGGTGTGCTCATTCTTAAGCAAATGCATCTTCTCCTCTGTGTACTGATACCAGAACCAAATTCAAAAGGCATTTACTGGACTCTTGGATCTCTCTAAAGCTGTAGGAACATGTGCTTGCTTTATTAGTTATTCAGCATGGATTAATATCTGGAACTGCACAATATGCAAAACTGTTCTTCTGATTCATTGAAGGTTGCAGTTTATTAATTTTTCATCCACTTCTCTTTTAATAGTTTGAACTTCCAAGTATTTTTGCTGATGCAAGGGTTCTAACTGTTGCATAATAGCACAATAGAATACCACAGGCATAATGGACCTGGGAGAGATAGCGCCGACATAATTGGTTAAATAAGTTAATGTCTGTAGGAAGTTTAATGGGTTCTGCTCGCTGACATGCACTCAGAGCCACCACTGAGCATATGCAAATGTTACGCAACTATTATAGTTAATGAAAAACAATGCATGGGTGGAAAACGAGACCGAGCTATCAGTACTATAGCATGTACTGAAGCACTGTAAGCTAAGCACATGTAGAATAAATCATTTGTACATGCTGTCTTCAAACAGATGTCAGTGTGAATATTACACATAATATTAATGAGGCTTTTAATTACTGTTTGTTTCCTGAATTCAAAATATTGGAAAAAAAAAAACTTTAACACTATTAATATTATTGGCATTGCAGACATCATGTTTATGTTATTACTTGTGGCTAGATAACACTCTCTGTAACCTTGCTGTTTTTTCCCTAGCTCACTTAATAGTATACTCTGACAACTATAAACTTGTTTTCTAATCATCCAACAACACCCAAAACAAGCACTCAGGCCCCTGCCGTGGTGAGATGCAATATTAGACCAATGCAGCAAGTCTCGAGCTCAGTTTTGTTTTATTCAGTAGTTAATTATGAGTTAACGGTTGTTCTTGTTATATTGTAGCATTTAGCACTAGAAGAAACAGCTGTGAAAAAGCAGATGGTAACTGTGAGAGGAGACCCTGCTGTGAGATAGGTAAAGCTAATTTGCAGATAGAATCAAAGCAGCAGGAAAGTTTCAAAGTGCTACTTATGTTACACTGAAAGTAGGCAGCATTTTGAAAAAGGGATAGTCAGACTGGGATTATAATATGTATAGGCTTCCTTAACTGATCCATTTTCCTAAATGGGAATGGGGTACATTTGGGCAAAATGTATTCCGCCGTCTCATGTTGTATGGCATCAGTGGTTAATAGACTTTGTGCTCTTAACAATACCTAACTACATTTGCAATTTCTTTTCTCTCCAAACTTTTCCATCTCCTACACAGTATGATCTTCTTTCACTTCTTTAACTCTAAGCTTTAACTTTAACTTTAGCTTCACATGTAGTTTTTGTCATCATCTCCACCCCCGCTATGCCTGGGCCATGAGAGTTGGCAGCCCCCCTTTCCTCCTGTTGGCTGGCGACCTAATGGGACTCTGTGTATCAGAATAAATAATGCATTTTGTACATAATAATATTCTATATTTTATTTATCTGTTAATATTTACTTAGTTTCTGTTATTTAAACTATTAATACAGACTTGACTTGACTTGACTTGACTAGATAAATTAGTTTCATTCTTACATTTATCATCTAAGCCACCCAAGGAGAATGGGTCCCTTTTTGAGTCTTGGTCCTGACAAGGTTTCTTTACTATAACATTTGGGGAGTTTTTCATTGCCATTGTTGCCATTGACCTGATCAATGTGGGATTGGTCCTAACTATTATAAGATAATCTCAAATTGTAAAGCTGCTTTGAGACATAGCTCCATTGTAAAAGGCTCTATATAAATAAATCTCAATTTACTTTTGGATTGCAGGTTTTAATTGTGCATTGGTTTTGTATTTTTCAACAAATAATCCCTAGTGATAACTCAGGGACATTGAGAGCCGAGCCACAGTTGTGCAAGACAGGAAACAATCCTAGACATGGTGCATCCATTGCAGGGTGCACACACATACACACACACACACACACACACACAACCACACACACACACACACACACACTTGTTATAATTGGGGACTTTGTACTGAGATATTATTACATGAAAGTTATGAAAAGCTGATCTGATCAACATCCGTTAATACACATTAATGACCAGGGTCTTAAAATGATAACACATTACAACAGGAAACAAAAACCTGTAATGTAACTCCAGATATTCACACTGAACAGCTGGTCTTAAATAAGTCAATAAATAAATACATTCATTAATTAATAAATGAATAAAAGTTTTGCATGCGCAATTTAACTGCCAATATTATTTTTTATACTTTAAGGTTTTGTTTACATATGTTTTTATTTGTTTACATTTAGTTTCATGAATACTGATTTACTTTTACTGATTTACTGAGAGATTGTTAATGTGTGCTTGTTATGTCGATTGCAGAGTATTTGACGTTTGCTGGTGGATTTGAAGGTGGACTGTGAAGTGCAGTAAGTGCAAAAGAAGAATACATCCATTAGTAATTGAAGAACCACGGTATTTCATGAATAGTTTGATTATGTACTGTATGTACGTGTGTAAGTTTAGGCTTTGGATGCTGTTTTGATGGTAGAACTGTGCACCTTGTCAGCAGTATCTCTGACGCATTTACCTATTGTTTGCTCAGTTTTCTCATGAAAATACATTTGCATTTGCATTATAGTAGTCTAAAAAGATTATGTAACAATGGTATTGTCCAGTCAACAGCCACTTCTTGCCATGACCAGTTTTACAGTACATAATGGAACATACCTATACTGATAAATGATTCTACACCTACATCCAATTATAGTCTTAACTTCATTAACATACAACAGTTTTTAGCTACACTGGGTATTCATGTAGGTTGCAGTTTTGTATATTACAATTTGACCTCTGAGGACTAATAAAATATCTCCAAATGAGAGCACATTTAGTTGAGACAGACACACAGAAACAGACACACACACACACACACACACACTTGTTAATCACATGCTTAAGCTAACTTCATTTGACGTAATTATTAGTGTAGACGACGTACCAAAACCTCAAACTCTAAAATCTAAAGCATTGCTTTGCTCATTTTACAGTTTTGTAAAAGTTATGGGGATGAACAATGATAGCACAAGGTCAAAAATATCCCAAGTGCTTATCATTTTGGGAACATTTGGTAAAATACTGTATGTACACAGCACACGCATTGACATACCAAGTGTTTTTTAAATGTGGGAGAAGACCAAGGAAGTCACACCAGATGGAGTGGGATCTTGAAAACAGTGAGGAGGCAGTGCCAACCACTGCACTGGCAAGCCACCCCTATATGAAACAGTCAATTTAATAAGGATTAGGGTTAATCACAACTATTTAGGTTTGGTGTTAAGGGTTAGGGTCACAACTATTTATGACACCGGGGTGAACAAAATAACATGGACACTAAACAAATCACAGACTGACTTAATCACAATAATTTAAAGTTGCTTTTAGAACATAACATCCATGAAATAAGTCTTTCAATTACTTGTCTCATGTCAGTAACGTTTTAAAGATGCATTTGCACCCTGTGCTGAAAACTCTCTTTCTTGATTATGTCCCTGATTCTCACACGCTAATGCCTCCACGCAACCTCCTTAAAATACTTGAAGATGGGCATGCCAAACTCCTTTCACGGCATCCATAATCACTAGACTGAAACATGACTGAAACATTATGGAACGTTCCAGGGTGCAGAAGTAGAGAGCATCCATCTTACTGTATTACTCTAAGAATATGAAGAATTTCTTGATAATAATCAAGTTTAAATCACGAACCAATTAAGACTTCTATGACAGCAAAGGAGGGTTGAAGCTGTTCTGAAGGCAACAAGCCTTGCCTGATTTCTGACAAAAGTGGTGCTTGTGAGCTATTTTATTTTTAGGACATCATCGGATTTTAAACACGTACTAAAGAAGATAAACGGAACCCATATAAACAAATGAGAAATTATAATTGGTCATTATTTATTGAGGAAAATGATCCAGTGTTACATATCTGCGATGTGAACCTCTAGAATTAGCAGTTAATTTGAAATTACAGTCAGGCATTTTCAATTATTGGGATGACAGTCAGACGTGAGTGGGTACATTGTTATAATTAAAAAAACAAGTCTGAACTTTGCATAAGCAAATAGATTTCTGAGAAGCTCAAAAAAGTGTTTTTGATGGAGAAAAAGGTATTTTAAAGGGCATTTCTAAATAGTTGACCAAGCCACAATTAGACAGATTGTGAACAAATGGAGGAAAACCAAATGAAGGAAAGGCCATTGTTAACCTTGCCGGGTCAACCAACAAAGATCAAATGTTAATGTTCATGAGCCATCATTAGGAGAACACTGAACAACAAGTGGTGCGCTTTGCAGGATTGTAAGAAGAAGGCCAGTGCTCTCTAAAACGATTTTTGCCCATCATGTGGCAGAATTCATTCATGAACTGAATCTCAAAGGAATGTGTGGCAGTAAGCAAGAATAAAAACTCAAAGTCATAGTACCAAAGAATGGTTACAGACTAAAGACAAGGTTTTGGAGTCAAGTCAAGTCAAGTCCTGACTTTAATTCGGTTGAAATGTTGTAGCAGTTTGTGCGTCCAAATCCACCAATATAAAGGCTAAAATCATTCAAGCTGACATTGCAAGAGGAACACATCAAAAGGATATGTTTACTTGGGAAAACTGTAAAGGGGGCTGCAGTTACACTGTTAGGCTGCCTCTAATCTGGATATAAGATACGGACACAAGAAAGGTCTGGGCAGAAAGAGCGGTATGTAGTGAGGGTACCATCTGTGTCTGGATGGTGGACAATAAATCTACAGGAGAGTCTCTATCCTCTCTACTGGTGAAACGACCCTCCTGCTTTTCTCAGTCCAATGATGTGCTCCCTATCAAAGCCTGTGAACTGGTCAAAATGTATTTGAGTGTGTTATGGAGTAGTGTGTAGCAAGCTCTCAATAAAATTACACTACCCAGCAGTGTGGCCACTGAGAGCCTTTTTACAGAGCAGCAGGGAAACACTTTTAAACCTTCTTGGTAGAAGGCGTTGTGTCTAATCAGACTACATCTGACTGTGACATATGCATGGGTTTTTAGCAGTTTGACATGGCTGTTATTATTTTGTTAATAATCTATATTTTCTATTTGGTTTGATTCAAAACTATTTGGTGATCTACTTGCTGTTGCTGCTTTTGTTTGTTCTATTGTTATTTATAATGATCTTAGCAATTTAAGCTCCTGTTTAGTTTAAACTTCTCAACTGGGAGAGTGACAGTGGGATATTGAATATCATATTTAATAATATAGCAGAATATATATAGTGCCTGGTAATATCTTAATAGAATTCACTGACAGGGCTTGCTGAGGTTTGGCATAAATATAACAATGTTTGTGACTAATCAGCTAATTACTTAATTAAGTATTTCTAAATTGAGCTTGTAGAGTATTTCTCTCTATAAAAACTCGAGTGCAGAAAGACAGGTCAGTGTATAAGTGGGAAGGGAATGAGGACAGACATCTCAGCAGTCAAGACATACTTGTTTGGTATTTCTGACCTACTTCACCAACTAACGATATGTTTCTGGAGGAGACCTGTCCTTATTAATTCCCATTACAGACACAACCTCACCCAGCTTGTCTGTCCTTCTAGGTCTGCCGCTGTGAAACTACTTGTAGCTGGAGGTCTCTGGAACTGTCAGTCAGCTGTATACAAATCTGACTTCTTCATTGCCTACACCACTAACCTATCCTTTCACTTCTCGACTCTCACTGAGACTGGGATTACCACAGAAAGCACAGCAACACCTGCTGCTTTCTCTGCAGTGTTCTTGTGTTCTCATTCTCCCATGTGGTGGAAAAACACTGCTTATTTCTTTAACCTGGGGATTTCTATCTTCCTCAGTGAGCGAGTGAGTTTACACACACTTAATGATCTTGTGTCAGTAATCCAATCAGTGAGGTTACACAGACTTGGGTAAATAGATGGGGAAAACTCCAGGTTTACATGACTCATGACTCAATACATGATTATTATGGAAATAATCCAATTTCTAAAAATCTAATTTCTAATTTCTTAAAATCTAATAAATAATCGGATTTCTACTCAAAGAACGACGTGGTGCAAAGTGCAAACTTGAATAATTAAATGATGAAATTCTTCATAAATGCATTTGTCTCTGAATGCATTTAGTATCCATTTTGCATTCTGGTCTATGGAAACAATTTGGACTTGTTTCTATTTTTTGTGTGTAGTATATTTAGAATTTATTTGCAGCTTTTTGAATTGCATTATTTTTTGGGGTAGCAAACAACTTCTGGCCTTTCTGTGTGTGTTTCATGGTGCATTTAATATTTGTTAGGAGTATTTACTTACAGTCCTCCTCTGTTTGGAATGTAACCTCACGGCTCTCCTTCTTGCCTTCAGGATTGGCCAGGGCCAGGCGCACATGCACAGCTCGAAAGGGGGGCAGGTCTCGGAGCGTGAAGCGTGACATGTTCCTTTCCACTGATAAACACTCCCTTACTGTGGCATTATTGGATGTCGCTCCACTCCCTGTTGCTGTGGAATAACGATAACATAGCGACAAAGTGTATGTGTGGCATCGGGTCAGGTTATAGCCCAGGGGCTCCCACTGCAACACCAACTGACGAGACTGAATCTCGGATGCAGTGAGCCCACGGAGAGGACGCATGGGTTCTGAAAGAAAAAGAGAGAATGGAGAGAAGAAGAGAGAAGTCTTATTACACAATGAAGTTATTTATTATAATATGACATTATTGTATACAAGTCAGTCATCCATCTGCACAAGAAGAACGGAACACAGTAGTACTGACCGACACAAATAGACTCTGACAGTCCCTAATTGGACAAAGTGCAAGCACGAGGGAGAGAGCGCTGTCTTCTGAAAAGATCAGATGTGCCTCATTACTCTGTGGATTTAAAAGGAACTTGACAAGGCGTTAAAAATAGCGTCTTAAATAAAGAAGAGAGAATAGCGAACTCTAAACACTATTCTGATCTGACACACCACTTCTCATTGCATTTTTCCTCTTGATTCCCGATCGCACAGTTGTGGCTGATTGCAACTCAATGACATTTCACGCTGGGTGTATCTGACAATATTTGTAAGAGCGTTCTTTTACAGTGAGTCATTCAGATACTGTTTGTAACTGTGCAATCACATTTGATAACCTACATAAATGTAAGCTTGGAAAGCAAAGGATTATAAATGCAACAATTTCCGGCCATCAATGAGAAAAATATAACATTTGACAGATGTCACAGAAAAATAAAGACAGCAAACAAACAAAACTTAAGAAATAAAGCTTTGAACTCTTTCGAAAGTGAGTGTATGGTATTTAAATGCTATATTTAGTACACTGTGAGCAAAAGGTGAACACAGAAAGAAATTCATGAGCAGGGAACAGTCAGGGAACCACACAGAGAATATGTGGTGTGTGGTTTGTTTGGTGAGCAGTGAGCAAAGATTCATGCTTTGTTTTTACCTTGTCTGCATCTCACCGGAAAATCATGTTGATTTATCAAAATCTTATAATATTTGAAAAATAAAGAACATAAACAATCACGATTGAAGTTGCACAATTAATTGGCAAACCACACCACAAGTCATCTTGAGTTGGGAGTGAGATAAAGGCAATGGCGAGCGAGGGATGAGAGGCATGGTACTTGCCAAACATGTGCACCAGCAACCCTGGGTTGGCTCGGAGACATGTGAGAGAGTGAGAAAGTCTGAAAAACAAAACTGTTATGCAGATCCAATTTTAAGCTTATTTTCAAATGATCTGCATTATTACATTATAACACTGTTTATCATGCAAAGTTTTACATATAGCACAATGACCATTCAGAGCTTGATTAGATGATTGGGCCAAAAATGTTCATTCACCTTGAAGCTTTTATTCACATCATTTAGGTTGCAGTTGAAAACCCCAAATATAAAAGAAAATGTCAAAAACCAAACACTTTATTTCTGTGGTTTACAATATATGTGTGGATGCTAGGGATGAGCAATCATCTTTCTGGGAGAGAACAAATACATAAAAGTCAGAATTATATAATTCATTATATATGTGTACTATTTATTTCAGAGAACAGGCCCCATCTAATCTCAGCTTCTCAGAGGGCTTTAGTTTTGACCTCATTTCATTCCTCTTTTCCCCATCTGGCAACCACCAATTATGGCATGTGGCCCATCTTTTGTCATCTGAGTCAGTACTATTGGTTGAAACAGGTTTATTGATTGAAACAGGTGTCAGTCACATTAAGTGATAGGAACTGATCTGCCTCATACAGCTCTAATGCCATTGGTGCAAATGAGAATGGTTGCATGTAGGATGGTTCAAAATTGGTATGCAGGTAGCCATACTAGTCATAAAAAAATGTAATTGGTATGTTTAAATGTGTCTTAAATGTGTCTAACCTGTGGACTGAAAACAGTGGAAGAACAGTAGTAAGGACTAATGAATCCAAGTTTGACATTTTTGAGTGTAATGGTCATCAGTATGTTACATGTCGTCATCATAGCATTGCTAAAGCAACACATTTAATGGTGGCCTAAGACTTACTAGGTCAACCTGTGGGCCTGCAAGAGGGCAGCTCTGCACCACGAGATTAAATGGCAAATTTAATAGTTAAAACTAGAAATTAATTTAAGATACTTTTTGTTTCCATTGCCTTCCTGCTCAGCATAATATGTTCGGCTTGAGCTGCAGCAATTAATTTATTGGATGCACTAAGACTTGCTGCCATGTGATTGGCTGATAAGATAAATGGCTTAACGTACAGTGCATCCGGAAAGTATTCACAGCGCTTCACTTTTTCCACATTTTGTTACGTTACAGCCGTATTCCAAATT
>JAVSBV010059042.1:0-10649 GCA_033117975.1 Parotocinclus spilosoma
CTTGTCAATGTCTGGACTATATTTCTATTCATTTTGCAACTCATTTGATAAATAAAAGTATAAGATTTCAGGGAAAACACAAAATTGTCTAGGTGACCCCAAACTTTTGAATGGTAGTGTACTTTTTTAGGGAAAACTGTAAGTCCCAATGGAACTGGGTATTCCTGTTTTTATGAGCTGATTTTTAATAATTATTAATGGCCTATGACTATCAAATTTCAGTCTCATCTGGACACACTGTGGATTCACATAAAGACCAGAAGAAAATGGGATCAAATGATAAATGATCCAAAAACATTCATACGTTTTATAGTGAGAAATATGAACAGACCCAATCTTTTTTGGCAGAACTGGGGAACTGTCTGGCGAGATGTCACGGACTCTGAAGAGCCTAGAGGATGATTACAAAGAGATGAAAAGAAAGATCTTGGCAGGGGTTCCTCTGGATAATCTCAAGCCACTGTCTGTGGACACTCAGAAAATAACAAGTGGAACATTCTACAGTCCTTCTCTGGTTTGCAGCTTAAATGTGCCTAAAAATTCAGGCGTAAAAATGTTTCCAGTTAGAATCCAACTGACTTTGTGGTCTGTTTCAGATATGGAAGGAATGTGTAGGAGACATTGCACGTCAGGAACCATCACAGTAAGGATTATTTATTGATTTAAAAAAAGGATGATTGTCCCATTTTAAGCTTTTACTAATAGGTCCTGGTGTATTTATTTATTTTTTTGTTTTGTTTTGTCCAAAGCAATGCAGGTTTTGATGAGACTCGGAGTCACCAAACTGACGAGGTGTTAAAAATAGAACCCGCTGATGGTGACCTGGTTCGCAAGAATACGGCATCGCTTCAGGTGTTAAGTTGCATATAGTAAAAAAATAGTGATGGGCATTTCAACTGTAAAAAAAAAAACTGTGATGCAAGCAATGTTACTGAGGTGATGCGGACGGTTCATTCGTTGTATGTCTTTTTTTCTTTTTTAACTTGGTAACACCCTTGTTCGTTCATGCAGTTGTCTGATTACCAACCCAATTGGTAGACTTGACTTTTATAACCAGGTCCCTACTAAATTCACAGGAAAATTATCACAGAAATCAGATTTCACAGATTTTTCAAGGGAAGTGCCATCTTAAGGGACACTTTTACCCAACAGCAGTTTAGGGGGCTACAGAGAATGCAATAAACCTAATGCAACATGAAATGCAGTTTGACATCACTACAGGAGTAAGACATATTTTTGCTGCTGACTAAGCTGGTCACTAAAGCTCTCTGTCCTACCAAAACATGTCAGCGCTGAATATTTTTGCTCGATGAGAAAATATAGTTGGATCACTTCTTAACCTTGATTTTGCTACATGTGGGTAGAGGTAAAAAAAAAAAATCCTGCCAGTCCATCTTAGGGTTCTATAAATGTACCACTCTATCTTAATGTTGCAAGTCCCATGCAGGTTTTAAACCCTGTTTCCACCCTCTTACCACTGAGTCCCCTGGAGCTGCTTTAATCAAGTGAAGATGGTTTTTAGTGAGGACATATTGTACTGGGGTGAAGTATTTAATAACTTTGTTACACCCCTTTCCTTAACAAAAAGTCCTTTACTATTATTCTAATACTTTATTGTGTTCATTTGCACATGGCTAGTAAATGTAATATGGCCCTGAACAGGACAGGCTTATTTAAAATGAACTTGGGAGATGACGTATAGTAAATATGTTAATTACAGCTTGTCTTTTGTCCATCAGTGAGGCAGGATCCAATGTCTCATGTTTTCTCATTGAGGTTGTATTCTAACTAGGGGTGTTTCGTATTGTATCGTCTGCAATAATACCGTTGTAAGTATTGTGATATTCCGACGTGTTCATGTAATGACGTAGTGCATTTACACAGAGTATGGGGTACATCCATTGCGTGACTAATATGCAGAGCAACAGATGAGGAGTTTGTCCCAAATGAAGAGCGTGGATGTTTTTTTTGGTACAAAATATCAGATGTACAACAAACTACAGTAATATGTAAGCCATGCAAAAGGTCTGTAACAAGAAAAGGAGAAAACGCCTCTCTGTTTTACCACCATGAGTAGAAGTGTGCATCTGAGTATGAGGAAAGTCAAATCCAGCCAGGTGAGGTAGTTTAAAGTGTTTAATATAATATATTTTGTTGCAATTGTATGTTGTTTGAAATGTATCGCCAAATATATCATTATCGCAAAAGTTCCATAAAATATTGTGATATTATTTTAAGGCCGTTTCGCCCACCCCTAATTCTAACCTTGAAATTGCTAATGTACGTTTCATTAAGATTTTACATTACCACGCTGTGTGGGTTTCCTCATCACCTACGCTACATTTCTTGCTGAAATCAGGTAGACCTGGATTGGCTTTATGCTATAAATTCCCAATATGCAATAGGAAAATAAGCTGCATGTGGGTTTTGTCTCAGGGAAAAGAAATCCAGGCCACAAATTTAGTACTTTACTAATTAATTTTGTGGTTACAGAAGTACTCGATTGACTACCCGTGCCCATCACTGGAAAGCATTTGTTTACAAGACATTTGAGTTCATTTACACTTCTCATAAATAGTGGTATTTCATTAGGGGATAGATCATTATTCAATGTCCCCCAAGTTTTGTGAGCAGTATGAATGTGTTCCAACCTTAATTCCAGTTTAGCAAACTTGTTAAAACAGTTGTTAAAATGCATCAGGAAACCATTTGCTTTTTCCATGTTTTCTCAAAAGCTTGAAGGTATCTGCAGTAAAAGAAACCGAGCAGTGTCTGTCCTCAGCCAGAAGCCAGGAACCTCTAGTGACTCAAAGTTTGGTAAGAAACATAAAAATGTTTGGCATGTTGGTTTAAACATGACATTTACATGCAGTTCAAACATTGATCTTGTTATTGTATTGACTTTAATAGAATGATTATAGAAATAATTTACTCGTAGAGGTTGCTTGTGATCCCTAATTTTCAAGCAACATGGCTAACTTGTTTTGAAAGTACTGGGTTAATGCTTCAGTGTGTTCTATTATTTGATGCAGGCAAAAATATCTTGTTAAAATTATGTAATGTAGATACCTCTTAGTAATCTGTCGTGTGAAAAACACTTCTAACAGGTTTTTAATATGAAGCATACCTTGTATAAAATCTCAATGGGCAAAAGAACCACAGAGGAATGGGACGTACTAAACCCCTCAGTGCCCCTCAAACACAATATGATGCTTTTACAGGTTTCCAGTCAGTTTATAATTTTTCTGCCATGCTGTAAAGTATTGATTAGTTTCTTTGTAGTAACCTTAGTTTGTCTTTGGTTTATAGTAATTTCATGTCACTATTGGAATCAGTGGCCATTTAAGTGACACACACACACAAGGTTGTATCTATGCTCAATGTTACCTCAAGGCTTATATAGGCATACATGCATGTGTAAATACAGTCAAGCCAGTGCCAATTTGGAGTAATCCTTTAACCCAACACACACATCTTTGGGAGAAAACCAGAGTATCCACATCTTTAGCAACCATGCCTTTGTGATATGTGCAGCATGTGGTTTTGTATTGTCATTGCAAAATGCATGGACGTCCTTGGAAAATGTGTCAACTAAAGGCAGCTAATGCTGCTCTAAAAATCTGGTTACAATTCTGCATTAATGCTGCCTTCACAGAAGTATAAATGACTTTTGCCAAGGACACTGATGCAGATCCATACTGTGACAGAACCAGGCTTTTGAACTTCTTAATGATTAATATAGGATTGTCCTTTTTTGTCTTGGCGTCAATTTCTTCCACAAAAAAGTAGCTGATTTGTGAATACTGATTAGTCTGACCACAATACAGTGTAACGATCCATTATTGGTGCTTCTGAGCTGAGAGAAGTTGATGCTCCTTCTGGACAATAATTACATTTTTAATTAAATTGTTATTTTTTTTTAAAGGTTTTGTGACATTTGTAAATGTAACTTCGTTGGTAGTTCTTGGTAAAGGTTTCGTCATTAGCTAAAAATTAATTATGTTTTTATTTTTTGAGGTTACAGGTATTCAATTTAGAGTAAGGGCGCTAGCCTATATAGTCTGACATTTTTCGAGATTTTTTAAAAATTGTGTAATGATATTATGCTTTGTAGAGGGAGAAATATGCAAATCATTCCATGTTTCTTTATGGAACATTATTTTTAAACATTTGAATGATTTTCTTCTGCATTTGCTGATAAACTGTAGATCATCGGTTTACCGTTTGCCTTTCATGAATACAACATCATGATTACAGTTCAATCACCTGTTTGAAACCACAATTTTTTTATTTTCACTTTGCTAGTGACAAAGGACCCCTAAAATGATGTCACTTACCACATTCAATTAAAACAATTGTTTGAATGTGTGTGTCAGCAACAAAAAAATCCATGCAGGGTTAATGTAATGTAGATGGGAGCAACTCTTGTGATTTGCATTTGTGTACACTTCAGGTACTCCTAAAGATCTGAACAGCACTGAAGCCTGGTTTGATGCAAAGGAAGAACTTGGATCTGATTCTCAGAGCTGTAAGGAGGACAATTACACAGAGCAGGGAGCCAGAGGCCATTTGCAGATGGAACAGAAAGGTGTTTCTTAAACCACTGACCCTACTCATCACATCACTTACCTTAAATATTAGTCTTAATGATTTCCTGCTTTTGCATTTTGTTCTAGGAGATCTACAGGGAATGAGAAGCCAGTCTTTGTTTCATGTGACGAACCTTCCAAGCAGTGTTACTGAGGTGATACAGATGGCTCATTCTTCTTACGTAATTTGGAAAGGGTATTTGTGTAGTTATTATGCATGTCCCCCAGAGGGCAGCAACACTTAACACTAGTATGTTTTTTCAGTGCGACTTGCTGCTTTGGTATGAGAAGAACAACACTAGTCAAGCATGTTTATCCACTTTTAACGACAATGGGTAAGGAAATATATTTTGAGTTCATGAAGGCATAGTTATAGGCACAGATATAATCAATATTTAATTTTAGAATAGATTAGTGTTTCATTGTAAAAAAAAAAAAATCTAATTTCTTCAGAACATTCCAAATAACTTGAGATTAAGGTGGAAAATTCTGGTGGAAAATCTATGAGCATGATTTCTTCTGTTCTCAGACCCACCCTTTTTGAGCCAGATCAAAAATCCATTTATGAAATGAACTAGTCATACAGGTACCCGGCTTACTTCATCTTATCCCACAAAACCTGATAGACTGAAACAATCCTGGATCATAATACTACCTTTAGAGGCTCGTACAGTGTACACTACATAATGTGTACTTCGGAACATGGGATTCCTTTCCTATGCTGCTGGGTGGCACGGTGGCTCAATTGGTAGAACTGTCGCTTTACATCGAGAACGTATAACTTAATTTCCAGCTGGAGCAGTCTGGGTCCTTTCTGTGTGGAGTCTGCATGTCCTCCCTGTGTCTGGGTGGGCTTACTTCGGGTACTCTGGCGCACAATCCAAAGACGTGCATTAGGTTGATTTATTACTCAAAAATTGGACTGATCTGAGTGTATATGACCAATTTTGTGTATTGATGCAACCTTGTGCCTGCCATTGAAATGGCCATTGATGCAGATAGTGACATTTAATAAAAAAAACACTTCTTACCCTGCCACAGCCATTGTTTTGGAACAAGATGAATCTGTGACTTACAGGCAACAAGCCTGTTCTACAATTAGCTTCACAAAGGAGTGTTTTTGTTGTTGTGTGTTGTTATTTTTGAATTGTATGCGAAAACACTCTAAAGTATTAAACATGGCCATAAGTTCTACTGTTGATTCTATATTATTTAACTTCACTAAGCGAATTTTGCCGCGTAGTCTTTGTTTCACCACTAATCTTTTTCAATAATGTATGGTTATGTATGTTATTATTTTTAACCCACTTCCTGTCATTTTAGCACTCCTTCAGCACACTTTTGTGTGCTTGATGCAGGCTAATATGACCCATCTGTAACATCTCAACCACAGGATACCTGTTCTGAAATGGATGTTTAAGAGATTACAAGTTAACCCCTTATTTGGGGTTAAAAGAACTTGTTTCCAGCTAAAACGCAAGAATCACAGCAGGCTCTTAAAAATTTGTTTATTTAAAATGACTGCATTTTTTTTGTTTTGGTGCTGTGTATAAATGAGCAAAAATTACTTTTATTTGCAAAAAATGTTTGATTTATTATTTTTTTTTTGTTGTTGTTTTTTTTAAACTGTATTGCTGAAGAATCTTTAAACTTTGGAACCTGTATTAGTGAGGTGTACAAGCAGTAATAATTAAATGCAGGTTTAGTGAGAAATGAATAGCGGGTAAAAATACATAGGAACGACTGGGATTTAAAAATGCATGATTTCAGTGCACTGTCCAAGGTGCAACAATGTTGAATGATTTGTTGGACCATCAGCCGCTTCCTGCTCTGCTCTTGTTATGAAGCTGCCTTTAGTTAAACCTGATAAAACAGCGCCTCAGCCAACCATAACCCCAAGTTGGGTTCTCAACATGATAATTAATATAATAAATGAAAATTAAATATCAGTTCCATAAGTCAGATGTCAAGATCCACAGTTTTCCAAGCCATGTTACCTGATTGAGTTTTCATTTTTAAAAGAGATGAAATCACATCTTGTGAGGGTCAAGATTGAGAACTTGTAGTCAAATGTGAACAACAATTAATGTGTCAGTTTTAACAGAATGGGCAGGACATTTAAGATAAACATCTAGACTATTTTAATTTAGACTAATTTTCATTTAAAAATATAACTATGGCTGTTAACCTTTCAACTCTAGTGCTGTTCTTTGAGTGAGATTGTAATACTGTCCTGTATGATCTGATATCAACTAATATTGAGAATAACAATGAAGACTTGTAGATTACCCACAACTACTGGTTAATTGCTAAATTGTCAGCAAATGCATATTGTAACAGTTTTGTGGTAGCATAGACTAGTCTTTCTATCATTATAGTTGGATGAATGTCATGTTGAGATAACTAGCATTGGCCGATGCCTGTACTCATAAGGCAGATATTCGAAAGTAGTGGAGAAAATGCTGCATCCATGTGTAGTTGACTAACATTATTTTTTTTGAAGGTATTTATTAGTTTTCTTTTTCAAGACACAAGGAAATGCTGTAATCTGGCAATCAATGATAAGTGCAATAAAACTTATTTACTATGCACACATAATTAGGGGATATTTTTAATATTAATACAATTTAAAAAAATAAAAATAAACATTTGATCCTTTTTTGATTTGAAACAAGAACATCAGAAAAACAAACAAGTCAAAGTTGTTCTGGAATTCAAATGAGATGCCAAAACAACTTTTATTTAACTGGTGAAAATGCACTCTATAAAAGGCTGAAAGTGCTGGGGTATCAACATGCCCAACAAGTGCACATCTGGCAATTTCCCAGTCACTGCAATGCCTCCAACATGATTTCCCTAAATGAGAAGCTTCATTGGACGTCGTGTCAGTTAAAGCCGGTCAAACAGACAACAGCGGCAACAGCGTTTAGAAACATTCCAAAGCATGATTAGGAGACTGTGGAATTGCTTTCAAGATACTGGAAGATATCGAAGAAGACTAGGGCAACGTGGCCCATCTGTCACAACTTTATTGGCAAGAAGGAGCAGGCGCACCAATGCAACAGAACTGAGGACAGTATATTGCTGCCATGGAGGATATGTACCCAGACCATATGAAATCGACCTTGTGTTGGATGCTCGGTGACAACTGGTATGCATTCCATTATCTTCTGAACACCTCAAACCCTGTAAAACTGCTGATGAGCATAGTCATTGGACCCATGATGAGTGGTCAGCTGTCCTCTTCTCTGTTGAGTTACAGTTCAGTTAGCAGCCTGACCATCATATTCTGCATTGTTGGTCGTACCGAGCTACGCCTCATCAGAACTGGATCACTGACTGCTGTCAGATACCGAGATGAGGTCCAGCATCCTATAGTGGTAGCCTATGCTAGAGCAGTTGAACACCGCTTTCTTTTTATGGACGATAATGTAGGACTCCACAATGCAGCTCTCGTCAACAACATGCATCAGGAGGCTGCAGTCGAATGCAAGGTCTGATCTTCAGGTTCTCCGAATCCCATTGAACATACTTGGGTTGTTCTGGGAACACGCCTGGCAAACTGTCCAATGCCTCCTACAATACAAACCTTGTTCCTTGAACCATCCTTTACCCTATTAACCTCTTTGCTAAAAGCAATTTCAAGAAGTGCTCTCAAGCAGTAGCTTCCAACTTATTGAAGTTTAATGACATCCATGCAGCCGGTGCTTTTTTTTGTAAATGCCACCAATGGATTTGGTGGGATTTGAAGCTGGAAAATGAGAAGGCCACTCCAGAACATTGGCTTGCTCAATAGTTAAATTAGCAATAAAGTTTAAGTACATCACAGGAGAAATTACTAATTAATTCAGGAACATTCCACTTCAAAATGGCTTGATGCCTATCACACAACCAATATTGCCAGTTTCTGCAGAAGAAAAACATTTCCACACCACTGATCTACCTTCATACTTGACCATGGGGGCAGTGTTCTTTGGTCATAAGCCATACTACATTTTGTGCCAGACAAACCATTGATCTGTATGGCCAAATAGTTCCGATTGTTCTATGGAGTGAGTAAACAGTGTCGAAGAACTCTTCAGGCCTTTCCAAATGGCATGTTCACCTTAACCATTCTTGTGTTTATTTGACGAGAGGTGTGCTAATGCCTCTTAATATTGGACCTTATCCAATGGCCAGGCATTTTTGAAGTTTTGAACTTGCCTACAATGTTGCCTTTGTCTCAGAATGGTCAAGCTGGATATATTTATAGTCCCAGTAGAAAATTGGTACAATAAAAATATCACATCTTTCAGCTTTTGTGACAGCATTATGAATGAAATAAATTCATTGAATGCCCAGTAGGTTAGTCATGATTTTTATGTGCAGTATTAGTAAACTGATTTAAAAAACTTAATTTAAAGCAAGTACTAGTTTTTACTGAAAAGTTTCAAATCCTTACTTTGAGGAGTTGAATATTTCCGATTGCAAAAATGTCGGTTTCTCTTCTGTTAAATATTGTATTTGCAGTTGGTTTTTTAGTAATGTCTTCTTAAATAGAGAACATTAGATTCAATTCAATTCAAGTTTTTTTATTTAGCGCTTTTTACAACGTAGTATTGTCTCAAAGCAGCTTCACAAAATACACTGTCTTAAAAGGCCAATCCCAAGTTGAGCAAGCCTAGGGCGATAGTGGCAAGGAAAAACTCCATAAAATGGTAGGAAGTAACCTTGGGAGGACAAAAGACTCAACAGCGGACAAATCCTCCATGGGTGGCCTAGATGCTAACTAAATAAATACCAAAGTATATCAAATTACAGCAAAACCAGGTCAATATGAGTCCTTAGTGGGAGGTTCTTGGCGGCACCGTCTCCTAATGTCCAACCGTTGGAGTGAGTTCCTGCACTCTTGTGGATGTATGAGTTTGAACAAAACCTGCTAAATTCACACTCTTTCCTTTATCACCTTTTAAAAGTTTTGAAAGCACTAAAATTATTTTTATGTACAGCCACCCTGGAACTTAGTTTTATCCATACAGGTATATTGTCAGAATAATATCAAGTCAACCATTACCTGACACTTGCTGTTTGTGTCTACATCTGTTACTATTCTTCTCAGAGTGGCACTCGTGAGTGTGCGAAGCCACAGTGATGCCGAAGCTGCAGTAAGGGAAGTGACTGGGCCATCAATTCAGGGCTACACTTTCCAGGTGGAACACGTTGACAAGTATTCAGCACGTGGTCGGGGCCCCATCAAAGAGTCATGCGCTGAACTTTTCCCAGCTGGCCATAAAGCAAAGGCTGCAGGAGATGAGCTAAAAACACGACACTCGAAGATTAACTTTCAGACCTCTAAAGTGAGTGCAGTCCTTATTTGAGATGAGAAAAGTGATGCATCTGTGTGACTGAGTACTACTAGCACTATGGCCTCAACATCATGTCAAACCATAGATTCAGTCCCCCTTTGCTACTACAGGAGCTCCCACTCTTCTTTGGTTCAGTAAGACTTTGAGAGCAATTCCTGGCTTATTCTACTGCTCACACAAATTAGGGGATAGTTCAAAATGAAATATCTCCTAATGCAATATCCCCTAATTTTTGTGAACAGTGTAGTTTTACATTATGGCAGTATTAGTATATACATTCATAGATCACTATTAGTTACAAATTGTTTCTACTCTCTTTGTTCATTTGATCAGTTTGACTTGTGTAGCTAAATTGTAGAACTACAGTATGGACCTTTTAAGCCATGGGTGGACACTAGGGTTGGGCGATATTGAATTTTTCATACCGTTATACCGTTTTCGGATTGTATGGCGGTATACGGTATTACCGTGGGGGGGGGGCAAAGTGCTGTTGTTTCCGCTTTACAAACGGCCATAACGCGCTTGTTAAAACATACGATCTACAAAAAAAGTGAAAAAAGCGAAACAATGATTTTAGTTTAACTTTATTCTACTATTTAACAAAACACTCATTATTTTTTAATCAATCTTCTCCCACATCTGTGTCTGAATTGAACACTCCGCTTATCACGAGGCTGAAGCTAGCTTCTTATTCGCAGCCTGCGATTCGTTTGAA
>JAVSBV010059073.1:0-10648 GCA_033117975.1 Parotocinclus spilosoma
CACACACACACACACACACACACACACACACACACACACACACACACACACACACACACACACACACACACTCCTTCCCTTTTCACTGCACATCATCAGTGTTTGCACTTTTATATTTTAACATTCATTATTTGCACTCTGTTTTTTATTTGCACAATGCTACTATTTGCACTTCTGATAGATGCTAACTGCATTTCGTTGCTTTGTATTTGTACTAAGCAATGACAAAGTTGAATCTATCTATCTATCACACACTAATATAATATCACACTAATAGAAATTTTGTAAATAAAGTGATCTGGTGTTTTTCTATTTTATCATGCAGAAGTATTAAATGCAGAAAGGTATGTGTATTATGTCTGTAGATCTGATGTCACTCACCACACGCTACATAGTCTCCATTGGATGCCAGACCCACAAAGTTCTTCTCATTGATGTGGCCTTTAAAGGAACGTAAGCAGTGAGGCTTGTTCACGTTCCACAGCTTCAGTTGGCTGTCTGTGGACCTGCAGAAAGAGAGCCATTCCTTAACATTCTTATGCTTTAGCTGTAAACAGTGTTTGCTGCCCACGTGCCACGTGTGAGACAATTTAAACTGAATCAGTCTCTTGCAGTTATACTCATTGACATAAAAAAATAATGCACCAAGGAGGGATCAAATTAATTTAATCATATATGTAATAAGAATATATACACTGCGAGTCAATAGCAACAGGACACTTTTATAGAAGAAACAAAATGGAAAATGACATATCTGAGCAATGAGTTAGGGATCTATCTATTAGGCTATGCCTAAAACATGGCCGTCATCTTGAAAGACGCCAATATTAGATCTAGATCAGATTAGATCTTTTTCCTCAAAACGAAGATGAACATTTTACTCAGAAATCGATTGCCACAATCAGATTCGCAATATCTTTTGTGGTTCAAAAGTCATCAACACAGAACTTTCAAAACTTGTGTTGTCACAGGTAGCAATCATTTGAAGACCACTACCAATGAAGAAATATTAACAATGATTTGATTGCATGTCCTGTGAATTTTGACTCGCCCTGTATAACTATAAAATCGAAAAATTATACATTTATTAGGAAAAAACTATTAAATTGGAAGGAGGCTCAAGTACCCTGCTGGGCCACCTCTAGCCTGGACACAAGATGTTATACATTTGGCATAAGGGCATACATGTTCTTTAAAGTATCATGTAACACACTTTCCCCCAGATGTTGCATTTGCACACTCAGACTGCCAAAGCAGGTGTCCCAAATGGTCCCATAATTGCTAGACTGGCGATAAATCTGGCAACCAGGCAAGCCAAGGAATGACTTGGGGAAACTCTTGCTCTGTGTGGGCAAGCATTATCTTGCTGATAAGTGCCAGTTTAAAGCCCTGCCATGAGATGTAACAAGTGTTAGTGTCCCATGTTTCACTAATAAAAGTGACACTGTTGGAAGCAATGGTTCCTCAGATCAGCACACCAGCAGCTGGGACAGTGTCTCTCTCCACAGCAAAAACAGAATTAAAATACTCAACATGAGGCCTCTATCCCAAACAGAACCTGGATTGCTAAAGACAATATGGTTACAGTACATAACAGTCCAGTTTTTTTGCTCATGACACCAATTCAAAAGTGACTGGCAGGACATGAAATTGGTGTAGTGACAAATTCCCTTCTGCTAAGAACTTGGAAATGGTTCAGACAGAGACAGTCTGTACTCAATGTGTCACTTGTGTCTGGATAGTGAACAACAAAACTGTGCCAGCTGCTCATGCTTGTTGGCAGATCAGATGGGTGCATCACCTTTTTTGTCAATGAATATATTACAAATGAAGGCAATAAACATACGCAGAAACAATCTCTTCTCCATTAACAAACTTGGCATAGGACACAGCTTTCCGGTGACCCTTGAAGACCATGATGGGCTGTTTAGTGTTCCTTAGATCATAGTAATGAACACAATGATCTGAAAGGGAACAAAATGAGAATTTAGCATAAAACACCAGAAAAAAAAAAAATCACATTTAATTTATTGACTCAGTAATTGTTACTGACTTGTACAACGTTGTGACAGACAGGACTATGTTTAAAGAAATGTGTCAGTGGTTTCAGACACTGAAAAATCTAATTTTATTCATTCTGTAGCCTCAATAGTCTCTGGAGCAAAGTAATATCAATCATCTTTGGCATGAGCTTAACAAGGCGGTTTGCAGCAAGGCAATTGACTTTAACCAACTGTTCAATGCAATCATCTGTGCATGGTATCACACTTGTGCAATGCATCTTGGTACAATAGTAAATCTGGAATCTCACAATATGGCAAGCTACAGAGGCAAATTAAAGCAATGTTTACAAGATAAATGAAGCATTCAATACCTGCACAGCCAAATGCAAGATGATACCTAGATGTCGGACTGAATTTGACACAACACACGTTGGCCTTTGCTTCAATACTTGCAACCGAGTTATCCAGGTTGGTAGACCACAACTTTACTGTAATACAATAAAAAGTGTACTTAACTATTACATTACACATTTATGAAGTCTTGTTTATTTCATTTTGCTGGCAAGATGTGTAGAATTTTATACCTTTTGCATCATCGGAGCCTGAAGCCAAGAGTTTGGGATCCATGAGGTTAAAATCAACACTCCAGCATCTCTTTTCATGCTCCTGTAACAAATTGTAAATGCAATAAATTAACATTACAAAAGGGGAAAAAGTATGTTGAATTTACGGCAATTTTATGGTCTCATAAATTTCATGAGGTGCTGGACTGACTACAGTAAGAAACCTGCAGCAACTCCTTACTGCACACTGTCAATGATACATATTTGGGTTCTGGATAACACTGAAATACATGCAAAGAAATGTGCTGGGTGTAAAATTGTTAAAAAAAAGGACATCAAAATTGTGTTACTGCAAATAGGCAGCTTTGACTGAAACTTATTGGAGCTCAATCCGAGCAACAACTTGCAATTATACAAAATAACTGAATTGCAATTCAAGTTAATAGATATGGAACCTCAAGAGAAGACAAGAACCATTACAGGATTTAAGTAAACTTTTTTTTGTGAACTTCAATTACATGATTAAAGTATCAAGGGGATTATCACATAGGGGAAAAAAAACAGACAGCATAACCATAGAGAACATCATTGAGGCTGGCAGTATACCTGATAAACCTTTGACCTCTGTCCAGTGAACCCATCCCATAGTATGACTGTCCCCTCATAGTCACTGCTTGCCAGTAGGTTCTTGTGGTAGCTACTCCAGCTGATACAGCTGAGGAAAGAAATAAAATAATTAACTCATGTTCATCTGTAAATCACATTTCCATGTAAAATAATAATAAGTATGTATTATGTAATCATTTGTACCTAATTTTGGAGTTGCATGTCATTTCATTGACAGGATAATGTATGTCTACAGCATCCTGGATCACAGTCCCGTACTCAAAGACTTTAATTTTTTTTGTTACACCGGCGATGGCAAAATAGTCACAGTCACGGTCAAACTCAATGCTGTGAAGAAACATTACAAATGTCATTACCGCACACATTTTCTTTCCTCTGCCCTTCACATATTGCGGTTTCTCACAAGCCCTCCATCACAAACAGGGCACAAATGTATCACTGCGTTCCGTTAGCAGGCCCCATGCAAGATTCCAACCCAGACCCTCAGCAGCTGGTTCTTACCACTGAGCTGATGGGGCTGAAATGAAATATCTAACCACTAGAGTAAACCAATGTAAACTTGTTAAGCTCAACAATTCCTTCAATTTATGGCCCACTAAGGCTAACTGAGCAAAACATTTAGCAGCTGGGCCATGAAGATACATCAAGAAGTTAAATCTGAGAAACGAGGAAAAGCAAGAATGACACTGTTCTGTACTGGAAAAAAGAGAGACGGCACGTTAGAAACTTGGACCTGTTAGGGGAAAGTGTTGGCATAGGCATTTAGGCTGCATTTTGGCTAATTTTTATAGCTGGTAGAAGTAAGTGGTCCAGCTTTCACTGTCAAACGGAGAGTTTCCATAACTCTCGACAACGAGAACATGACCTCAAGAGTCTCCGTTTCTGCTCGCTTTTCCTGATGAGGTCGATGTTATAACCTCAGCAGTTATCAACCAAGCTGATTATAATCAAAAGGTATACACCAATACCCTTCCCCCAACACACACATTAGGTTCTATGAAGAAGGATGTTGACCAGACATTACCATAGTCACACAGCATTTCTATGCTGCCATCTACACAGCACGTCACCACCCCATCTTGGTCATTTATGGAACACAACTATAAAATGATAGAAAAAACTGTGTAGGGGGAAAGTCATAAAACGTTTAAAACCATGCTTCCCAACTTGGTGTCCTTAACCCCCTAAAACAGGGGGTGTCCGCCTTGCATCCGTCTACCAAAATCCCACCTAATACTTTTATCACGACTTTTAAGGATGTGAGAAGTGCAGAGAGCAATTTGTTAAAAGTGGGACAGGAGCAAAATGTAGATCATGCTATTCAACTGGGAATCTGCGACCACTCACAATCACACAAAACAGTATGAAACTTTGTCTAACAAACTGATTGGGACCTCATGCAGTAAGCAGTTAGTAAACTGGTGAATAAGCATAACATGAACGACGGAGGTATGCAAGAGTAAGGAATGGTGGGAAATGTAGTCCAGAACTTTGTTGTGACAGATTTGCAGCATAGCATGATCCATAATGTAGATCCAAGCAGTCATGGAAAAAACACAGCAAGTCAGAGTCCAAAATAACTACTAGGTAGTAACTATTTTTAACAGTCGTCTACACATTAATTCCAGAAGTTTATTCATCCTCTTCCTTAATTATTCTTCCTTGTATCTTAAGGAAATTAGAGACTTTGCAGGTCTTTGAAGCAGAAACAATCTTCTCAGGACACAATCAATAAAAACTGTAAACTCAAAAAAGGTTGCATTAACCAATTTAAAGTCCCAATTGGACCAAATGACTCAATGAAATACCTTTTCGTTTAGAAAACTAAAAGCAAAAAGATTTAGATTTAGGGTTTGGAGTAAGCTAGAGTTACACATCAAGAATTCATTAAAGAACATCATGAATACTGTAATATTAACACTTGTTTGTGGTACCCAACATCTACGCGTGTGTTTGTTAATGGGACTGTGTGTGTGTGTGTGTGTGTGTGTGTGTGTGTGTGTGTGTGTGTGTGTGTGTGTGTGTGTGTGTGTGTGTGTGTGTGCAAAAGCATCTTAGTTCTTTCAGGATGAGTGCTCCAGAATAAAGCAGGTCTTTTTGCGATGGTAAGAAGAGATCAGGAGAGATTAAAAGAACAGAGAGAACCTACTCAATAAAGATCAGTGAGCTGAAACCATGAAGCCTCACAATGCTGCGATAGCCATCAGTCTGCCTCCAGGCACACACACGTAGACACACACACAACCTGCTGTGGACCCTCATCATTACAGCCATATCTGCCCCATCAGCTGCCCTGTTAGTGCCCAGAGGCACAGCCAAAACCATAACATCATGCGTGTGTGTCTGTTATGAGTCTCCTAGCCAGAGTTATCTGCATGTTCTTAGACCTGCTCCTGACCCCATTCAAGCTTAAACGTTACTGTATCAGACTCTTACCTCCGAGCCCCTGGAACTGGCTACCAGTATAGAACAGTGCACATGAAGACACAATAAAAAAACAAGCCACTGGTCATCATTTTAGCCACGTACTGGGTCACAGGGCAACCCAAAACACTCAATGTGCAAATTATCATGATGTTGTTAAGCAACATCTCGTAGTTTGCAGGGACCAATCATTTGAAGGGGAAAATACACCAATCAGCCATAACATTAAAACCACCTGACTAATAAACTTCTCACTACGGTGCCCAAGGACGATCGGTCCCTTTCCGAATCTTGGCCGCCCATGGTATAATGTTAGGTAGCTTTTCCTTTCCAATGTGGCCCTAGCTCAAGTTGGGATTGGGGCTTTGATAATAGAAAGTAATACATAATTACATAGCTGCTTTCAGACAATACATCATTATAAAAAGTGCTATAGAAATGCACCTTGCTGACTTTTGATAAAACTGTTGTAGCCCCTTGTGCTGCAAAGGCTCTGACCTGACCATGGACTCAACAAGACCACCAAAGGTGTCCTCTGATGTCTGGTACAAAGACCTTGGAACTCTTTCAGTCACAGGTGACTAATCTTTTGTCCTGCGACTATATAATCCAAGTACATGTTGGTGTGCCATACTCAAGAGTCCAAGAGTGGCAGCTCGGCAGTGCAGATCTACAGGTACATGGTCCAGTCAGATGTGATGATCATACTGTACCATTTCTTACAGATCACACCCCAAAAGATGCAAGAGGCAAACATTTCCTGCCTTGTTGCCCACAGTGATAATTCTTTGGGAGTTCTTGTGAACACACTTCTACAATGTAGATTTGGGAACAAATGAATGAGTCCCTCTAACATAGCAACTGGCCCCACCCTAAATCACACCAAAATGGTCTCAGACCACCAGTGTTTGCCCATTTGTGGGAGCCTAGGGTCTTGGGGTAAGTCAAAGAACTCCCGGTTTGTGCCACTTGCTAACTAACCAAGTTCATACTGAGGCCTGGGGTGATACCATAGCCACTCTCCATGTAGCCATGTCACACTCGATTGTTTGTGTTTCTTCTCTCCCTCGCCTCACTATCAAAAAATTCCACTTGATAGCACACTCTTTCACTCGTCCCAGTTCTCAGCCACGGCCAAATGCTAGCGTTTGATGTTTTCCTTTCGCTAATTGATTAGACAAAGACGGACGGACAGAGATTACGGTTCAGCCACGCTTTGTTTATTTTCAACCGTGATAAGGCAACCAGGCCCATACTCTCTTTGCTGCACAGTCGCTATGAAAGTCTGCACATGTTTGTTAGAAATTAGATAACAAATGTGTGTTTTTGCAGCTCCAGTGCGGGAAACATCCCTAGCAGGAAAGGCTGATAACTCCCAGTGCATTAAAATGACAAACACTAATAGTATGATATAAGCAGTCTCAAATGTTGAGAATAATGCTAACCTTGCCTGGACACCTTACGTCACTTAAGCAATGAATTGACTGAAAGTGCATGAGTGGCCAAGTTAGAGCCTTAAAATAATGATAGACATTCATATAAAGTTTTTTCCTTGCTACTGGCACACTATGCTTGTTCAATTTGGGATTGGCCTTAAGATAAAATAATGCTGAAAAAGCGCTAAATAAATAAATCTGACTTGACGTGAGCAGTCTATTGCCACTAATCGTGAAAACACGAATTCTGTACAAAAAAGTAATTAAATATTCCAAATCTAGGTGCAGAGCTTGTAGAGGAAAAAAACAGACTGATGGATGTAACTGACAAAATAACGTAAAGACCTTTCTCGTTGCATTTAAATGCTAGATGTGGCCTTTGAAAAGACGGATGTTGCTCAAAAGACAGCAAATCTGCAAACGATGCTGTTAAAGACAACTCAACAACTAACTTATGTCATTATCTGCAAACTAATCACTGTACAGAATATTGAAATTATAACAAACTTTGAGAGTCAACTGTCCAAAATGGGCTTAAAGCAACCAAGGTTCCAGCCCCAAAATATTAGAAAAAAGCGTTTTACGACAAGAAAGTAACAGATGGCAAAACTCGAACGCTGTCACCATTACAGTAAATCAGAAAAGACTACTTGTTTCTAAAGGTTTACACTAGCAAAATATTTTGAAATATTAAGAAGTCAATTCATTTAGTCACTGTTTTATCTGCTTCATCCTTCTTGAACAGGGTAACGGGGAAGCTGGTACCTAATGCCCAGGGCACGAGGCAGAAACATCCCTAGACAGGATAGCAATTAAGGCATCATTCTGAGGCAATATTCACACCTGAGTCGTTACATATCATCCCAAATCAAGTTTTCTCGATGGCCATAGTCTTCTGGAAGTCACTATTTGGGATGCAAGCACAATTCCTAACTGCATTTTGTAGAAAGGGCAGCACGGTGGCTCGGTGGGTAGCACCGCTGCCTCACAGCAAGAAGGTCCCGGATTAAATTCCAGGGTTGCCTGGGTCCTTTCTAGGTGGAGTCTGCATATCCACCCCATGTCTGCGTAGGTTTACTCCAGGTACTCCAGTTTCCTCCCACAGTCTAAAGACATGCTTGTTAGGTTAATTGATTAATCTCTAAAGTGGCGCTTAGTGCATGACTGCACGTGTGCCTTACGATGGATTAGCGCCCGGTCTAGGGTTGTTCCTGCCCTTGAGCCCAAGAGTTGCCAGGTGGGCACCAGCTGGCCCGCGACCCCATGTGGACTGTGGTAGCCTAGCCGTTAAGGTACTACACTCTGGACCTGATGTGTCAAATCTCGTCTCTGCCAAGCTGTCACAGTTGGGTCCTTAAGCAAGGCCCTCAACCTACGATTGCTTGAAATGTGAGAATATAGGAGTTGTAAGTCGTAAGATTAGGGCGTCTGATAAATGCCATAAATGTAAATGTGGATTAAGCAGAAGATAATGGATGGTTGGATTTAGTAGACATTACATACACAAACCTATATTTTTAAACCACTCAGTGGTGGTAATTGATTTATTTATTTATTTGGCTTCTTTAACGTCGCTTATCGGCATCAGTGGCCATCCAGCGACACTCACAAGTTATATCCATACACAAGTTCATTCCCAGACCAGTCATACATACACACACACACAAAACATACACACACAAACACACAAACTAAAACACACACACACTCACACAATATTTGTGTGTAACACAGTAATTTTATTATTATAGGTGTGTATAGGTGGGCAATATTATGATATTTTATTGTATTGTCACCATGAGACACAATATGTTACTCTGAGGAAATCGTCAGTGCTTAAAGGAGTGAAATTAATAACAAATAATGTTTGGAAATTACTAAAATGCCCACGATCACACGCACCTCAAGTCCAGCCAACTCGCATCGCATACTTTGACAGTAAGCACTAGATTCGACTCAGTACGCGAGTATGCAGTATACGCAAAACCTCATGTCATGTGACGCACAATGTCACACCACCAACAAAAAATCGCCTCCGTTCAGTTCATTAAAAGCCCAATTCGCCAACATTAATCATTATTTACAAATATTTTTCAATAAAAAAATGTTTTCAATAAAAAAAAGTTTTTTTATATTTCATTTAAAATTTGTAAACCGTCACCTCAGCGCTGTCCGCTATTTCACTTCATCAGCATCGAACGCCTTCGCTGCTCCAGTTGAATCATGGGATAGGATAGTGTGCTTTGGTCGCATACTTAAAAATGGCTGCCGATTGAGTACGTAATCCGGGGACTTTTCGCGTACTGTTTCAAGCATACTTTGTATTCGGACACACACAACGTGCTCTCGCCTACTTTCACGTACTATATAGTATGGAAGAATGCGATTTCGGACGCAGCCCATGTTTACAGTGGTACATTGTCTCAAAGCAGCTTTACATTTACATTTACATTATCATATAAAGCCAATCCCAAACTAAACAAGCCTACAGTAAACCTTCCAGGGACCAAGACTCAAAAAAGGGACCCGACCTGCTTGGGTGGTTTAAACTGTAAGAATTAAATTAGTAGTTCTAGTAATACTACGTAAATAATAACAGGTCAATAAAATACTGAGTAGAATAGCATAACTTATATGGGACTGTGGTAGCCTAGCGGTTAAAGTACTGGGCTCTGGACCTGATGCTTGGATTGTAAGACTGTATGAGTTGTAAGCCGCTCTGCATAAGGGCGTCTGTTAAATACCGTTAAGGTAAAGCAGTTAAGCCCCTGGTTGAGGGTTCAAATCCCACCTCTGCTCTTCTGCTACTGCCGGATCCTTAAGTGAGACCCTTAAT
This sequence comes from Parotocinclus spilosoma, assembly GCA_033117975.1. Classification (NCBI taxonomy): domain Eukaryota; kingdom Metazoa; phylum Chordata; class Actinopteri; order Siluriformes; family Loricariidae; genus Parotocinclus; species Parotocinclus spilosoma. The sequence continues at coordinate 9,890 of JAVSBV010059073.1, forward strand.
GCTTTTTGGACCATGGGACATATTTGTCCCATACTTTTAACAACCTACTGGTCTTCATCAACAGAACCCTGTCTCAACAGAGTGCAGGAACTCCCTCCATTAGATGATGTGCCTCCAAGGACCTCCCACTGAGGACTGATTTTAAACTTATTTTCTTACTTATTTTATTGTTAACTTAAATATTAATATTGTTTCTTAAACTAGAGAAGACTAGGTTTACTCTAAGAGGGAATACAGATAAGTTTCATAAGAAATGGTATCCCCTCTTGGTCTACTTTAGGTCGCTGAAGACACTCCCAGCCGACTGATCCTTTTTTAAAAATTTTTTGTTTTATCTTATTTTATTTTATTTTTATTTTTATTTTTTTTCTCTAATTAGTTATTTATTTTTTTATTTTTTTAATTGCTTTATATAATTTAGTTATTATTATTTCCCTCTCAATCTAGGTGGGTAGGTTTGGGTGAAAAGGGAAAGGGGTAGAAGATAAAGAAAAATGGAGGAAGGGGAAATAAGGAAAGTGTGTGAAATTATCTGTGTATGTATAGATTCTGTTTTTCCCCCAATAAAAAATATAATTAAAAAAAAAAATATATATATATTAATATTGTTTTAAATTATATTTTTTACTATAACTTTAATATACCATAGTATTTATTCAATGAACATCTAGGCCCCCCATGGTGGTCGGGTCCCTTTTTGAGTCTTGGTTCCTCCCAAGGTTTCTTCCTTCTACTATCAGGGATTTTCCTTGCCACTGT